>JAOXYM010000010.1:4478485-4489561 GCA_028567055.1 Leptatherina wallacei | reverse complement strand
GTGCAGCAACTGTGTGATGCTATCATGTCAATATGGAGCAAAATCTCTGAGGAATGTTTCCAACACCTTGTTGGATTTATTACACCAAGAATGAGGCAGTTCAGAAGGTAAAAGGGGCTTGACCTGGTTTGTGGACCTGATAAATTGGCTGGCGAGTGTATTTCTCACTTTCATGATTTTCTTCTTTGTTTGGAAAATAACACAAGTTATGAAGACAGAATAATCTGATTATTTATTCACTGACATGCTTAAAATCCTTATATGAAGCCTATGAAGACCAAAATAGGAGTATTTGATTTTTGGAACAGCTAAAAGTTTATATACAGACGTCCTTTCTGTTACACTCGTCTCTTTGAAAGGGCTCCTTATTTAACTCATCTTTCATCCAGTCCTTGTTCTTCGAACCATGACTTAGTTTGCGTTGCCATTTATCTCACTATGTTACCGCAACTTGCAAATTGCTTTTATGAGTATTGTTAATCTTCAATCTTTTACAAAGTTTTATTCCATGCTTGTATGTTTTTAAGTTTTGACTTCTTCTATAAAGGACTTATCATAGCTATCCATTCTGTAGATAGAGCAGCATTTGCATTCCTCCTATTACGAAACACTAAATGTTTTAATTAAAAGCTAATATAATTGTTCAAATGCTTTCATATTCATGAACTGAACATGAAAGTGGGAAAATAAAAGCAAAACAAAGGGCTGAATGACACTTTGCAGAAGTGAGCAGGCTTCACATTAGTCACCTGATAAACTTATATTCATATTAATTAATATGCCTTTAAAGGGTGTAACGTTAATGTCCAGTTGTGCTTCAGCTTTCCCAGAGTTAAAGCTCCGCTTCCAGCAGAAACCAGAGCCCTCTTTCTGTTCTGTAGGGGAAAATGTTTAACTGAGCAGCAGAAGACATGCAGCCTCACCCTGTGGAGGTTTGTCCAACGTGTACCACAGCTTAACCTTGTCAGGATGGTTCCTCTTTGCCTCCTCCAGCTCCTCCCTCAGTAAGATATCTTTCTCAGTCTGAGACAGAAAATAAAAACAGCTGTTTTCCATTCATGGTTGTAATCAAGAATAAACGTCATAAATCATGAAACTGCACACACAGCTGACCTGGTTGGCGAATATGAGGGAACATTTGGTGTCGTCAGAGGGATCTGATGTGATCCTGCGGATTAGCTGCAGCATAGGAGTGATACCTGAGACGGTAAAACACCGCTGGTTAGTTTCAGCTAACCAGATTGTTTTCTTCCCATTCTTTATCAAAAGTAAAATCAAATGTTTCTAAACATTTAATGAGATCTTAAGTTGTACTTTTTTTATGACAGAACATTTGATTTAAGCTTTAGAAAGGCTTCAGCCATAGTGGTGTCCATCTGAATAAAAACACACCATTTACATATCATATAGTTCCAATTAATGTAATGTAGCAGAACCTGTTCCACCAGCGATCATCGCAACGTGCCTGAACTTCTGGACATTTGGCTGTGACTTCTTGTTGAGTCTGATGGAAAACTGACCTGATAAGATGAGACAAGAACTGAAGCGATTCATGTTTAAATTTGAGCACAGTGCCACCTGCTGGTCAGACCATGGAATTGCAGAAGGATTTTATTCTCTCAATAAACACTTATGCCTTACCTTTACCCTTATACACCAGGAGTCCACTCGGTCCTCTGAAGTCGATGGTGTCTCCGATATTCATGTTGTCCAAATGCTGAGACATCTGTCCTCCATCTGGATAGGATGGGTGGCTGTTTTTGTAGTAGACCTGGAGAAATGAAAAACTAACTGGACAGGGCTTTTGTGTGATGTTGACGTTACAGCCGTAGACCTTTAATAGTTATTAACTGATATAAGTGATGATAGTGATTTACTACTCATTAATCAATATTTAACCTCTTCTTAACAAGAGCCCCTTGTACAGCATGAGATACGTGCAGTACAGAAGATCTTTGTACACACTAGGAAGCAGCAATTCTAACATGTAGCATACCAAAACGCTGAGGAGAAACTCAGCTAAAAGACTCTACCAAGCATTGGCATCCAAACACAATTATATGGGAATGTAACAAAAACATTAGAACAGCAGTCTCATTCAAAGCTTCAGCTAATTTCTCCTCATCAAGCAAACCACACAAACAAGGTGTTTTGAAATGAATCACGAGGGTCCCGGTAGTTTCCATGATGATTAAGAGGGTTTTATAGTGAAGTATTCCCTCTTCCTATCATATACTATCTTGATATTCTCTTCTTTCTGGGTCCTCATGGTGTTTCTAAGGTGAATTTGGGGGCTATTGTTTGATTCCCCTGACTCTGATCATTGATTGAGGTGTTGATCATCAAAATCAGCTGATGGCTTCCTGAGATATTTACCTGCGTAACACCTCAATTAAAACATCTGTAAAACTGCTCAGGTTCACTTTTGCACAGTTCCTCATCAGACATTATATTAATAATTCCTGGATGAACGAGGCTGCTGTCCTCGGGTTTTCTCTTAAAGTAATGTGGTTTTCTTTTACAATGAGATTACCATTTACATGTACTACTGTGTTCCAGGTTCATTTACTCTGACACAGTAACACATATCTTGATTCTGACACGTCTGTAGTAATGTCACATGTCTCTGCTTTCCTTTGAGACCCAGACTACACATACAGCCCTTGTAGTTATGGAGATATACTTCATTTATTTAGGGCATGTCATTTTGGACTGGAGGCAGAGGTTAAACATAAACACACATATCCTAATGATTGACTGATTTGTTGGTAATCTGTCAGACCAGCCATCACCAGTCACTCAGAATCTCTTTGACAGTTTAATCCCTAAACATCTCAACTAAAATCCATCTCTACCTTAACTACAAGGTCAACGAATCCCTGGTCCTCATCACAGGAGACGGGAGTGTAGGGTCTGACCACCAGACAGCCGCTCACCTTGGCTGACAGGTACACATGCTGACCTGCAACAGATGAAACACGTTTTTAGGAGCTTCTCATGCATCACAAGCAAAAAAATCTTACAAAAGATTAACGAATATCCCAAAGAAATATGAGACTACAGCTTAGATGTGAGTGTGTAGATGCTAACTTGTTAACAAGATACTCTGAGGAATTTTATCAGAGCAGAGCTGCTTCATTACCTACTGGCAGTCCAAGGATATGAGATGCAGAGGGAAGGCCAAAGCGAAATTTCTTCGTGTCGTGACTGATTTCCTGCACAAGGACATGCTGTAGATAAGTTTGTAGAAAGAACAAAAACACAGAAACAGCGCCATCCCAGCCAGCTCGTTAAATGAGACTGGGTGGCCTTTCAGTTTATACTGGGAGAACATTTGTTGAAGTAGCTGGCCCCTCTCTCAATTAAACAGAGAAAAGGGTGTTTTGTTACTCAAGGATCCACTGTATAATGTTTTCAAAAAGCAAAAATGTGGTTGTCAGAAGTGTTGCTGTAGCTCATTATGTTCATTTGTAATATAAGAAAAAAGTAAGATATTCCTTCGACTCACGATGAACTTAATGAACCTTTTAAATCGGAATTCATGCAAGAGCAACTTTGTGAGTTCACCGAACTCAAAGCAACATTTCTCTTTATTTCAGACTTTTCTCCCTCAGATGTTCTTTTCAAACTCACTCTGAAACCGTAAATGGATCCTGTACTTTTAATTTCAGTACTCCACACGTCATGTTAACAGTCTGATGTGTTAAACTCCTGGAGTTTCCTTTTATTAAATTCTGCCATGTAGGTGGGGGTTTTACAAGTCCCGCAGTCAGAAGCTGCTTCATGAAATGGCTGCAATTTTCTTTTTTAAACGTGCCAGTTCAAATCCTAAGTGTGTGAGTGTGTATGCAGACTACCTGCTTGCTTATAAGAGGGAGAGGATATTTCAACATGGGATCCTGGAGAGTGACAGGCCCCTTCTTTCTGTCTCCTGCAGATCCTCGCAGGAAGTACAACACTGTCACTGCCACCACAGAAACAGCCAACCCCAGCGGGAACATCTGCAGGACAAACATCCCATTTATCGTGCACACTGAGCAAAAACTGTGTTCCAGTACACTGAATGTTGAAATTTAGACATTTTCACATAATTCATTAGTGAGTTAGACAATACTGATAAATAACAGAGCAAGTAAATAAGATATAGAAATCACACATGAAATATCAAGTTAGCAAAAAGAAAATGAAAATCTCACCAAAGTTTGGTCCATAGTTTAATATGCAGTGAAATGTCCTCCTTTTACAGCCTGAGAGCAGAGTCCACGCAGTCCAGGCAGCGATCGCTTTCCCTCATTCACGCTCACGCACACGCTCAGAAGGGGCGGAGTTTCCTGCTGGGGGAAAGGGGACAGGTCCAGAGCACCAATAGAAAGATGGATGTGATCATGATGCATGGTACAGAGGTGGTGCTCGGGGACGTGAGAAGGGCCCTGAAATCACACCACTGACTAACAGAGGGGAGGAGAGATCTGCTGAGACCTGCAGGGGGGAATACTTCTTATTACAGAGAATAAATGTCACATCCTCGTCTTCTACGAGCCATTACTCACGTGTATGAAATGATTTGAACCCTTTTATGCAGTGTCCACCTATTAGTGATGAGAAGTTTTGCTCTTTTCAAAGATTCAGCTCTTTTACTCCCTGAGAAGAGTTGGCTCTTTTGGCTCCGAAATGACTCTTCATTTAGTATCACTCAGAGCTTCTTTTGAGTCTAAATGAGCAAATATTAGTGTTTTTTTTTGTTGGTAAACTTTTTTAAAAATCATAATAGCCTTATTTTTGTGCTTTTTTCCATTACAAAAAATAAAGCTATGTTTAATATTTTAATAAAACCTTTAAATACACAATTGAATACAGAACCACACCAAGCAGATCCAGTAAATAAAAGGCCAAAGTCTGAACATTAAGATACTGTAAAGTCACTCATTTCTCAATTTTTTCTTGACACATTTTTAACATAAATCTGGCTTCCAGCTCTCTCCATGTACCTAGCCAGTACCACTATACTCCCTGTGTAAGAGGTCCTTCCTTCTTTACATAGTGGTATGATCCCAGTGTTTTCTTATATGCAACTGACCACGTGGTGTGCCCATCCCGCCCCTTTTTAAGCTTCCGCTCTCTTATACAGGACTTGGTTCTTCTGATTCACTTCAAAGCATCGACTTGCCTCAGTGATAAACAGAGAGCAAAAATTTTTTTAACTATATTTTCACAGAGTAAATATATGATAAATTATCTTACGAATATTTTAATAGAATAGAAAAACTAAAAAAAGGTCAAATATAACAAATTATATAATATGTCACTGTACATGTCTGCTGAAGTGTTTTTATTATTATTCACACATCAGAGGGTTAAAAACCTAAAAAGAAAAAATTACACTTCTTGGCCATGAAATTATTTATCATACTTACCAATAACTTGGTTAAGTCAAAGACAGAATGACTTTACTAGAACTAAATCAGGGCCTCGTTGTGAGAAACCACCTCTGACGGTATCAAATATCCTCCAAACTTTAGATGAAACTGACCCATTAGACTGCACTTTACATGAAAATGTTCAAAGCCAATACTAAAAGGATCAAATATATTCAAATTAAAAAAGATTAAAGTTTTTTATAAAGATTTGATCGGTGTAGTCAGAGAAGAAATACTCAAATATTTTTATACCATTAAACTGGATAAATACTAAAATATATCCTTATTTTATAAATCAGAGTTCAAGGGACAAAAATGTTTTATCTAGATTGGAAAAATGTGCATGAAATAAACAAACAAAAATGCATTTTAAAAAAAGGTTATGAATGTTTTACAGGCAATTTTATTACCATTCCTCCACCTCTGTTATAATAAAGCTGGAGAAGCTGATTTAACCAGTGATGGGGTCGTTATATTCTACATATCTGCATGAAAATGTAGTTAATGCATCTTGTTTGATGAGTCTGTCATTCACCTGCAAGTTTTTTTTAAATATGAAAGAGCACAGAAAAATATCCCATTAAATCAGAAGATTGAAATTAATAAAAAATTAGTTTTGGTTTTACTGAACTCCCCACAGATTAGTCACAAAGTGAGGAGATTAATTTTAGTAGATTCTTTCTTAACTTTAATCTGGGCTAAAAATCAGGCACGTTAACGTTATCAAACTGAACACAATGCAGAGCGTCACTGAATGTTAACATCCTTGCTACTATTTTTCCCTCTGAATGACTCACCAGAAAAACTACTGGGCAAAGTTATCTTGTTTCCAGTAAAACACACTTTTAATGCAAGTCCATCCAAACTTTACTAGATTGGTGTGAAAATAGATGAAATAGATTTAAACACTGATTATTTGTTTTCATGTTCCATTTAAAAATATGACATATTGAAATTAGCAGGAAAATGGAAACTAATAGGAGATAAAAGACTGAAACATCCAACTTGTGCTTTTATAGGTGATGGTCCAGTGAGTGCAAACACCAGCAAGCTACAGTCCAGTTCCTGGAGATTCACCACTGTAGTTTTCATCATCTAAAGCCCTGGTCACATGCAGTCTGCGATCCACTAAGGCCTCGTGGTCCACACTGGCCTGCAGCAGAACCCTGCTGCTGGACTGCTGCTCAACTGCACCTGAAACACAGAAGTTCACTTAAACATGAAGCTGAAAAGAAAAATGAAGAGGGGTTGGGTCATTATCTAAAGCTACATTCATGCAGGTTGAATTACACAATCCTTTAAAATAGATGGCACGACCGACATTATTGCTCCAATAACATTTTATTGTAAATTACTCCCAAACATTTTCCATTTATATTAAAAAAGAAAATCAGAAAATGTAATTTCTGTTGCTTATACGTGCATTATAGCTCCCATTAAAATGTCATGGTCTATGTTCATACTTCCTTTAAAACTGATGCTGTAAATAAAGTTATTAAGTTATTTCTGAGAGGAAACATTTTTTTCTGAATGATTTAATTTGAACTGCATCGATTGAAAGATGGTTTATTTAGGACTGAAAACTACACATTAATGGTACTTTTGACACTTTTTCATCATACTATTAAAACCAGGAGGAAAAGTAGGGCTTATAATTATTTAGACATATATTTATATTATCTACATTTTTGTTCAATTAAAAAAAAAAATCCATTGTAAAAACAAATTAGTTAAGATAATCTGGACCCAAGAATGGATTACTAAACCGGACTTTTGGCCCCTTTTCCCGATTTGAAATGGTCAAAGAAAGCAATAAAGAAAAAAAAGTACTCATTCATTCACTTTCTGTACCGCTTAATCCCATTCAGGGTTTGGGTTAGCTGGAACTATCCCAGCAATTATCAGGCGAGAAGCAGGGTACACCCTGGACAGGTCGCCAGTCCATCGCAGGGCCAACACAGAGAGACAACCATTCATGCTCACACTCACTTCAAGGGAGAATTTAGAGTTATCAATTAACCAAACATGCATGTCTTTGGAGTGAGGGAGGAAGCTGGAGTACCCGGTGAGAACCCACGCACACACGGGGAGAACATGCACAGAAACCCCTCCCTAGCCGAGGCTCAAACCAGTGACCTCCTTGCTGCGAGGCTGCGGTGCTGACCACTACACCACCATCTAGCCCAAAAGAAAGAAGTACTCTATGATAAAATGGGTTAACCAGATAAAAAGTTTAAATGTTATAAGATTGCCCCATGTGCAGAGGCTACATCTCCTTATTGCAACTGGCTCAGGTTACAGTCCCGGCCTGGCGCCCTTTTCTCCACGTCATTTCTCCTTTTCCTGTCAAGCTACTGGCATAAAGACCACTAGAGCCCGAAATCCTGTTAAAAATGTTAAGCTAGGTGTCTGTTATAATGATGTATGATTTGGTACATGGCTGCAATTTATCTGCATCTCTGCAGACTTTTAGGACAAGTATACAATTTAGCAGTTTACAAGCTCATTCTGTGATACTGGACGACTGTAGCTTAATTTGTACATTTATTAAGTGTTATTAAGAGACACGCCATTGAGTTTGTGAAAAGAAATTACTCCTTTCCTCTCACAGTTACTGCAAAAGTTGCCTTGAGCAAGGCATCAATCTTCAGCTGCTGCAGTTAAACGGCTCAGTGGTCCGCAGCAGAGTTGAATTAAACCTGCAGAACAACTGCAGACGAGATTAGATGAAATGCAAAACATTGTTAAATGATTTCGACTTTACTGCCGAAAGAAGGTGGAAACAAAAAAAAACTAAGAAAGCCAGCGACAGCCGACAGGTCTTTTTAACAGCAGGAGAAAAATCCACTCAGAACTCACAGCTGGTTAAGTATAAATGACCCAAATCTTGCATCTTAATGTTAAATCTGCATCCATCACTGGACCAGAGTCAGTTCACTAGACATGAGATGCTGCCTGAACAAAACCTAGAAACAACTAAAATACATTAGAAATAAAAAGTCATCGTTTGCAAACCCATAAAAAGTTAAACATCCATTTATCACAGACAATAAACCATTTATAAACTGAGCAATAATTAGAAACTAGGTCTGTATTATGAAGTGATGCAACTAGTTTCACTTCTACTTCCTGTAAACAGTCACTAGAGGGAGATAGAATTACAAATATGGCCGTCTCTCATACGGTTTACTCTTGCTTTTTAACTGATATCAGCTCTAAAAGTTGTGCTAAAGGGGAAACTTTACTTGTTGCACAGATTAAAGGCTTCATCCAGTGACATTAAATCAAATGTTTACTATAAACAGACAGGCTTGTGTTTGCCAAATAATATATGTCATAATTTAGAGCGTGCATCAAGCCCCTTATGTGATATGCAGGAATGTTTGGGAGAAACATGAAGCCTTTGTGGACAAAACACTGGTGTGTTGCAGCATCATGTGATATCCATCTCTGCCTACTGGGTGTCCAGTATGTGTTGTGTTCACTGACTTTTTGTCAGGCTAGTAAAACAGAGCACTATTATGATTTTTGTGGATTATAGAACAAATCCAGACCAGTCCAAACATGTAAGCACCGAATAGACATGCTTAATAACTTACAGCTTAAAATACCTTCAAAGAGTTATTTAAATGTAAAACCTGTTTCAATAATTCATATAAAAAGTCCAAAGTGAACTCGGACACATCAGAAGGCAAAATCTAACACAAAAATATAAAAACTTTTGATTGTTTAGGTCATAGATTTGTAACCTTAGACCACACTACAATCCACACCTATCCTGAGTCACCGTACACCTCAGTGGGCGGAGCTTCCAGTTTAACAGACGAGGAAGGGGAGTTACAGTGGGGGAGAAAAACAGCACAACAACATCGTGGTCTCAGAAGGTGCTGGGTGTGGTGAGGGTGAAACCCTGGAGACACACCGACAGATCTGACAAGTTTACAACAAAAGAGGGCTGAGAGAGACAAAGCAAGGGAGGAAAAAGGAAAATAGCAGGATGATGAAAAACCTACAAGGATTAGAAAAGATGATGAATGTCAGAAAAAGTCTCAGAGTTTTAGAAAACCAGTGAGTTGCTAAAGATAGTGCTACTTGCATCGTGTGAAAACCATCAGACAGCATAATCCAGTTTGACTTCCCAAACAAACCCCCAAAATAAAAAAAGGGTGTAATGAATCACTGAGGAGCATGACAGATTTAATTTATTTCTTTATGTTTCACAAGAATTTAGTGGTAACAAGGTCAAACAGTCTTTCTAAGAAAACTCTCACATAACTGCAATTTCCTGTTTCTCAGGTCCTGAAGTCATCAGGTAACTTAATGAGACATGTTCTCAGAGGGATAAAAGACAAACAGAAACACCCTCCACACACAACACAACTGGAAATCTGTGCTGAATGACTGGCTAATCCTGTATGCTGGGTGAGTGTGCACATACACCGTGCACTCACGTTGTGCAGATGCAGTGGCAAAGAGGAGGATTCAAACAGAGTAGATGAGGCTCTAATGGCAAGATTTTATTTAATATTAAAGATTAAAGGGGACGAGGAGCTGGAAGGGGAGCCACAGCAAACCTTATTTACTAAACAGCAATGTGCAAACAGCTTGCATGTGTGGTGAGATTCTTCCACCCTCCTCCATACTGTAGGACTCGCCTATATTTTTGCTTTGTTTTTAAAATATCTTCCAAAGTCAATATCTAGTTGGTAGGACATGTTTCTGAGAACATACGAAGGTAAAGACAAATGGGAATGTAATATAATAGGAATAAATCCATTAAAAGGCATAATTTTAAAAAGAAAACCAGCATCTGTACTCAATTATTTGAATTAAAAAAATTATATATCTTTGGGGTTTTTATCAGTAAACATGCAGATCATTCTTTCTGTACGGTGTTTAAAACATCTCAGTTGTAACTGCAGCGTTAAATGTCCCATTGCTGTTCTAAATGCCACTGACCCAGCCTTGTTGGGCCCACAACACTGTTGCAGAGTAGTGCCTTGCACAAAGACTCATCAGCAGAAAGGACTGTTAATCATTCACTATCATTATAATACTGATTATATAAAATAACAGACTGACATGTAGAGATTTAAAAAAAACAAACCCGAAACAAACCATGAGATGTTGTTTGTCGTTGATTATCTGTGAAAACAAGTGGCTGACCTTCCTGATTCTGCAGATCTGTTGACAATAAAAACAGATGTCATCATTTTTCCGTTAATGTTCGGCTGCTTTAAAATGTTAGATTTGACTGACAAAGAGGTCTTGGTGTTGAGGAAGTGGAAACAGACAACATGATGATTAGGAAACTAGGAGAAGCAATGGAAACTGATTTGCGAATCAAATAGAAAATTGCAAAGAAAATATTAAATGTTAGTACATTCCTTTCAGCAACAACGAATCCAGGGCCTAATTCCTGGTGTCATAAATCCAACAAGGTGTTGGAAACCTTCCTCAGAGATTTTGCTCCATATTGACATGATAGGATCACACGGTTGCTGCACATCATGATGACAATCTCCTGTTCCATCATGTCACAAAGGGGAAATATTGGACTGAGATGTGGTGGCTGTGGAGGTCGTTGGAGTACAGTGAACTCATTGATCTGAGCTTTGTGACATGGTGCATTATCCTGCTGGAAGTAGCCATCAGAAGA
>JAOXYM010000010.1:4447961-4460927 GCA_028567055.1 Leptatherina wallacei | reverse complement strand
TAGCTAGGCTATTTGTTATGAATTGGCTCGTATGAATCAATGAATGACAATCAGATTGGCTCAAACTGATTGTCTGAGAAGCGCCCTGAGATAACATTGTCGTGAATTGGCGCTATACAAATAAAGATGAATTGAATTGAATACTTCAGTCATCTAGCTATAAGTTGAATTTTTTTAATAAATCTTTTTTTTTTAAACAAACAAAAACAAAACAGCTTCACTTGACCATTTCTGCCTTCACAAAATTATAGTTTTTTTTTTCAGGAAATATCAAAAATGTGTTTTATTGTAACTAAGTTACAAGTAAGCTAAAAGTATTTACACTGTTTAAAATAGTTGCTGCAGCAACTATTTTAAACATCTCTATCGGTCGGGGTAAAACACTTAACCACATATTTCTGTAAACACTGCTACATTTTAGCCTTGTCAACATACAATGGGTTGTGTTACAATGCGATGAGCAAAATCAGCCATCAATGCAGTAACTGAACATTTCTGGTTTGAATCTACAAAACATCTAAAGTTTCATCAATAACATAAATATCAGAGCAAAAAAATTTGACTATTTAATGCGTAAAATGAGCTCATGTCAAATGTGATGCTGCTACAGGTCACAAAATAATTGGCTGGGGGCAACAAATGGCTGAAAAAGCAAGAAAAAAAATTTAAGCTTCTAGCAAGTAATTGTGTTAACTGATATGTTCGTAACATGATTAGAAATAACAGGGAATTCCCAGAAGTAAAGATGGGCAGGAGTGCGTAAAAACATTGTGGAATATTCAAAAATACTTGCAACAGCTTTTTTACAGTGCACATCATCATCAAAGGGTTCAGAGAAACTGGAGACGTCTCCTTGTCCTTTACGTCTGTGCGTAATGGATGCCCGTGGACTTTGGGCCCTCAGACAACACTTCATTACTCATCAGCACGATTAGTAAACGGGCCCAGGTATACTTCCAGGTTAACACAATCCTCCGTGCCATCAAACTAAAACTCTATAACACAAAACGGAAGCTATATTTGAACCTGGTCCAGAAGCGGTGTCGTGTCCGGTGAGCAAAGACTCACCTGAAATGGACCGGTTCAGAGCGGGAAAGTGTTCTACGGTCAGACAAGTCCAAATATGACAATCTTGGTAGTAATCATGGACGCTGCATCCTCCCGCGTGTTGTCAGCATTCAGTTCAAAAGCCTGCGTTTTCTGATGGTGTATAAGGTATGAACAGCTTATGTGCTTTGGAAGGAACTATGAATGCTGAAAAGTAGATTTGTTTGTTTATTTGTTAAAAGGATCCTCATTAGCTGCTACAAGTTAGCAGCTAGTCTTCCTGGGATCTGTCAAAGTCAATATTACATTGATTATTCAGAATAAAGCCCGTATATATTCTCATAGTCATGGTCTACCACGGAGAAAAACCGGGCTTTCAATTTTTATTTTGTTCACATTAAAAGAACATCACGACTTTTCTGGAATTCGGGGTGTATTATCTATAAGCAGAACAAACAGGTTAATCAGACCGTTGGAAGTAGTCTGCCTTGTATTCCAGAAGTTGCTCCATTACTAGCCTCGTAGACTGTCAACAAAAGAAGCTAATATGTTTGTTGATTTGCTACAAAGATGAGGGAAACTAGCAGGGAAAAAGTATTTGGATTTATTCAGTTTCACTCTACAACTACTCACCTGTTAGCTTGCTATACATGTGAAGCAGTTTCTATTCATCATCATCCGACAGCCTGCCAGTTTGCAGTCCAACATGACACTAAAAGGAGAAGAAACTTGGCGTAACATTACTGGACAAACGTGCTTGTAACATACACGGCTCACAGCATTTCAGACTCATTGGAACATGACAGCTGAATTCAACAATCTCTAGGCTCACCCACTAGCAGAACCCTGACCGACATATTCATAGATCTACATTCACAGGAGGAGGAAAAAAAGTGTGAAGTCATTTTAAGTTTTCATTTTCACAACAATTACGAATCCACTTAAAACAAGGTTTTTTTTAAAAGAAATAGGGATTGAGAATTGTCCCAGCTTGATTCAGGTAATGGATGTTTATCCCATACCTGCTTTCCAGCTCTACTGAGCAATGCACACCTGTCACCATGATATAAGACTCATCTGAAAGTGAATCAAAAAGCTTTCATAAACTGGTTATGGACTGAATCACCATTTTGTAGAGTGGCTCATCATAAATACTGTAAAACAGTCACATAAATGGCACATCCTGATCTGAGTGTGAACGCAGATATTCTCTGCATCAGAGGTCCCACTCTAAGCCCAATAAGCCCCATGGTTCCTGTTTTTGTAGGCCAGTGACCCAGACCTCACTGGGTGTGCACGGTTGGATGTGACTCAGTTCTTGGCATGGATGCTGGGCCACAGTTGTCAGGGCGGTGTTACTAAGCTTTGTGAGGGAGCGTAAAAAAAATATGACATGGTTTCCATATGGGATGATCTGCTATATCTATATATAGAAAAATGAAACTATGTCAGTTGAACACAGATGAGTCAAGAGCAAATTTTCTTTCAGTTTAGCGCAGGCATCTCATACTCCAGTCCTGCAGGGCTGTTGCCTTGCAGTTTTTAGAGGTCAGATTAAATGGTCATTGTGCAGAACCTAAGCTGTTTGGATCCATTTAATTTGAGTCAGGCATGTCAGAGCAACAAACAACTCAAGACTGACCATCAGCACAGAGCAATAAAATGAGTATTTTCTTCAGGTTTTGGCAAGGAGACTGAACTGCTTATGACCATCTTAAACTAAAGGAAAAATTTTATTTGGAAAAACATTTTAATATTTAGAATAACAGAAATTACATCTAGAGTTTGGTCCAACAAGTAGTGTTTTAAAGTATTTAAAAGAATGTAAGGATTTAAAGATTGGTGTTAAAATGGATAGTCACATGACAGATCCAAGTCTAGGCCCACCTGACCAAATATTGTACGATAATTATTCCTCCAGCTTCGCTTCCAGTTGCAGCTGGTTGATACATGGTTATGCAATACATACACAGCTGAGGTTTGGGTTGAACGCATTGTTAAGCTCAAGCTGTGATCAATGTCAGGTCAAATTCATCTTCAAAAATTAAAATTTTGTTATGAGAAATTGTGTTTATACTTGTACATTATCTTTGTAGTCTTGCTGCAAAGAACAACAAGTTTCCTCTTGAGGAAATATGTTAAAACAAACATTATTATGAAGCGTGCATCCTCACAACTAATGTGTCTCAACTCCATGAACAAGAACTTAACAAATCACATCATCAATAATATGGAAAACTCAGGATATCTAAAATGTTGTGCTATCCATCATCCTTCCTGTGAAAAAGAAACATTCCCAGTGTAAAAACTGGTTAGATATCCAGAGTCACTTTGCTTAGAAAACACATACAAGTGACCAGGTGACTGTTTATGTGAACTGGCACTCATGCTGCTAGTCTCTGCATGAACTTGATCTTTTAGCTTACACTCTGCAGTAATGCATTTAAAGCAAAACCTACTACAACGTGTTACATTTGACAAGAAGCTGACTGTTACGATGGCAAGGCACCGATAATCTCCCTCTGGGTATTACTAGAAAACCTCTTTGCTTGTCTCTAGAAAAATGAAAACTGAGCCGTCCAAAACGGGGACAGGGTGTCAAGGCTAATCCTGAATGGCAGCATTAAATCTTAATGGAGCTGTTCAATATACCACTTTAATCTGGCTTCCAGATACAGTGCTGGAAGCGGAGGACGGATCTGTTATGCACCACAGGAAACAGGTCAGCTGGACAGATTGAGACTAATGGTTCATTTGTTTCACCATCAATCATGCAGTCACTCCAGTCGTGTCTCAGATGGCAGCGAACCGTTTTGCTCAGCTTCAGTCAAAATGAAACCTCTGGACCAGGAGGAGGATTTTAAAACAGTTTATTCCCTCTTTTTGGTTTACAAAAAAAAAAAAAAAAGGCACCCATTGATTTTTTTCTTTAGAAGTTTAACATTGAAAATGACAAGAACATCTTTCCAACTTGTTAAAGATGAACAATGTGGCTGATGTGTATTAAGGTGCTCAAAGTAGGAGCTATGAAACAAGAGTGAGTCAGGACCAACATAAAAACACCAGCATCTAATGCAGCTTAAGCACACCCAGATTCTGTTAACCATTTAAAAAGAAAAGAAAAAAAGTAATAGTTTTGAGCAATGAGAAAGAAAAAAAAACTCCCACTTTGACGCAAATCATTAATATACCCACCAGCAACCTGCAAAACATTTCTACATCTCAGCAGAGCGTCAACAGGACATCTAGTTTTCTAAATCCCTTGAAATTAAACCAAGAAACACAGAACTGTAGCCAGAAAACAAAAGTGGACAATCAAAGAGTTTTAAAAGTCTGTAACAATAAAAAAAAAAACCTTCAAACAAATTTCTCATGCTGGTTTTTTCCTGGGAAGGTTTGGTTCAGTCCCCACTGGATCACCTGGACAGAGGTATCTATGTGTGCAGAAATCTGGATTTAGCAAAACTGAAATGACATTTTCACACCCTCGGAGAAAATAAAGGTTGGATGGGTTCTTGAGCATTTTTCATGGTTGGAGTTTTGCACCATTCATGTTCAGAAATATGCGGAAACTGAAAGCGACCTTGACTGCAGTCATTTTGAGACCAGGAGAGAATACTCCTTTTCACCTGATGACCTCATTTATGTCTTTTATCTTGTTATGAGAAAACAGGCTTTTTCTCCAGATCATGAGACAATTACAGTAAGCTTGAAAATGACTGTTTGCGTGTTAATTTCATTGTTTTATTATTGTTATGACGGCTGGAGAGGGCCAGTCAAAGCATGCATGTGTATTTCCATTATGTTTCGTAAACATATGCTCTTGAGCAAACTGCAGCGTCTGCAGATATGAGTTTTAGCAACTCAAATGAACCCAGTAGCTAGCTTCCCTTCTGCAGTGATGGGGAAAACCAACTTTACTAGGCTTAATTCAAATTTAGAAAACCTCTTAACACAAATTCATACATCACTACTTATCTATCCTCGTCATCACAAGTTAATAAACTTATGATCCAGAGAAGATCGTATTAGAAACTTTTAGATTTCCATTTTTCTCAGCTTCTGTAAAAATACGTTGCAGGAAGCAGGAGGAAATTGATAAAAATCTCCAACACCTTTGGTAAAAATAAGAATTAACCTTAAACAAATTTATGTTTCCTCTACAAATATATCTATCATGCTGATTATACCCTGTTCAGGAAACATATGAACAACTAGTTTCCACATGGATGACTGCATCCTGGCCGATGAGCCTCTACAGGGGCGTCATGTTCATGAGTGCACTGAATCAAGTCAGCAGTCACCAACTGCTTGGTACAGTCGTCTAGAGACTTCTGCACTCTCGGATGACGATGACATTAGCTCGTACAACCCACTGCAACACAAAGATCCCAGTGGGGTGCAGGGAGAAAATAAAGTGGAATCAAATACAGGTGAAGTTGAAGAAGGTTGAGTTACTGGAGCTGATGGGTATTAGAGAAGTCATGTATGCTTCATCAGAGCAACAGGTCAAAGTGGGAAATGAGAGGCAACAAGCAGCAGAGGGGAGAACTGAGGCCAATTTGCAAATTCACATATCACAAAATGCTACATGAGGCAAAAGGAGTACAATGACATCCAAGTCCTGAAGTATGAAGGGATTATTTTCTTACTAGTGCCCGTAATTTCCTATGGTTTTGTCGTAGATCTTAACAGAAGCAGAAAGATTCACTGCCAAGTTTAAAACAGCAAGTGACCGGCTGGTTTTGTTACCTTCAGCAGGAGCCAAGCACTCCTTATTTTAGCTTTTATTCCAAGCTAAGCAAACAAGTAGGAACTTCTTTTCAAACTAATCCAGGGATCAAGAAGTCAAATTAATCCTCAGTGTTGTGTTCATGCTTTCAAATTTTAAACCCAGATTTTAATCCTTAAAATTGGAAAAAAAAAAAACACACACACCACACAATGAGGGTTTATTTTTTATATTAGCTATAAGTAATCCTGTTTGATTAACCAATCATTGGTATGACTCGGCAAAGAAAGACATCCTGACATCAAAAAGTGAGTAACAACCACAAGAGGAAGCTTGAGAGTTTAAAAGACACTGGATCAGACAACGTTTCCATTTTTCTCACCACACAGTGTACGACGGCTGCCTTTCACTATCACTACACACATCTACTCAGTCGCACCAGAACGAGGAACTGAGATGACTACAACAACTTAATCATCCAGCCAGCTAATAACCCATTAAGATTACAGGCAACAACAGTAATGTTAATGTTTGAGTCAGAGGAAGAATCCAACTGTGCAAAGAGATTAATCTTTTACATTCAAAGACTAAACTTAGACGTACACACAGTCAAGTTAAATGAGTCAAGCTCTGAACCTTAAAGTTTAAATAATTGTATTTACAGCAGTTTTTTTTATAAACTAGCCACGCAGAAAAATATGTTTTTTTTTTTAATCTACCCAAGTAGAGCTGTACAAAAAAATAGTTAGAAAACATACATCTGATTGCTCTCTTTTCACATTAGAATATTGACAAAAGTTCAGGCACAATTCAGGGTTGATGAGTCCACTTAAACAATCTTGTGTTGGGTGGGTGAAAAATCCCACTGCTCAATGATGCCAGCGCACCATCAGGGAAAACATGTAGGGATTTGAAGTTACTAAGAGACTTAAAGACAACGCATGCAAGCACAATCAAAGATCAACACCCTGCTTCTTCAATGCTCATAGTGGACTCGGTGAATGGTGATGTAACAGAAGTTGAATGACAAAGTGCACGTGAGACTTAATATGGCAATGAGGTTTCATTCCTACAAGAGTCCAGAGGAAATGTCAGGTCTGTAACAGGCTAAATTCTTAAAAAAAGAAAAAATACAAAATCAGGTCCTATATATTTGTATTTACAGAAGCTTCACAGATAACCAATGATCCAACAATGCAACAGACGAATCCTGTAAAAGTTGCACAAACATGCATGTATTTGCAACAGAAGATGGATTAAGTAACAAAACCCATTTAAAAAGACAATGAACTCAAGTTGAAAGTAGTGTACTCAAAGAACAGTGAACATTATGAGATATTAACCAGTACTAATGGTTTACTTTCTAAACACAAGCAGAACAAGTGACACCATTTTTCCTCTCAACTCCACCCCTCTCATCCTCTGTTGAGCTATTAGTCGTCAACTAAGAGGTATTTTGGCAAAAAAGCTTAAACCTTTATGGCCACAAATTACTTCTAGACACACAAAGAAACAAAACAGGAAGGTTTTTGCAAGATTTGCTGATGCAAGAATAATCAGTTTGTAGGCACTCAGTAAAGCCATTACAATATGTGCTGTGCTTGGTTGTAAGAGAACTGGCTGCAGCAGTCCGACATAACAGGATCTCTACATTATTTGTTAAATCTTTTCTAAAAATTTTACTTGCAGAAAAAAAGAAAAAAAGCCAGCAACAAATCCTGATGGGGGTCCGAGCCACATTTTTCTTTACAAGCTGACGTTGGTTGAAATGGTTTCAATCTTTCAAAAATGTTGAAAACCAATATTTTCCAGGTTGCAAATGCTGCATGTCAGATCAAAGTCCTGCTGAGTAAACATCAACTTAAGCAAAAAAAACAAAAAACCGTGTGGAACTAAACAAAGAAAACCAAGTCAGACTGTTGAGGATTTTGGTGCAGAGCATCATCCGATGCATCGCTTTGCCAGATGAAAGTAGAGCAGAAAAAAAGCAGCAACCAGAAGGACTGGACTGACTGGAGATGAACAGAATGAGGCCATGATGTCTTTTTTTCCCCCCTTCAATTAGCCCAAGCACAGATAAGGAGTATTTTGTGGTGCAAAATAAATCCTGCATTCCAAATATGTAGACATCATTGCAAAGCGATGCAGACTCCGAGCTCGTCCAGGGGCTCGGTTGTGTTCACCGTGTTTCGCTTCAATCTTCAAGCATCATGGAAAACAGCGCTTTGAGCACAGGCACCTCTCTTCATCTTCACGTCTTCATCCATCCGTCTCTCCACCCACCACCGCGTCCCCTTACTCATTATCTCATGGTGGAGGAAGCTCTGAAGTACGACAGGAATTTGAAGCAGAGGCTCACCACGAAGTACCAGATGTTTCGGGCCATCTGGGATCGGGCGATGAAGACACGCCAAATCAGCACCACCAGGATGGTGTTGAAGGTGTAGCGGATATTCCTCAGCCTGAAGAAAGATGCACAGGTGAGAAATCATTATTTAATTCAGTCCTTTTTTTAATCTTTTGCATATTTTCAGGAATTAAAAGAAAAGCCCCATTAAGTTAAATGTACTTATTTTATTTCTTAAACGCCACTTGATGAGTTTTGCATACAGAACTTAAGTTAATGTCTTTTCAGATGTTTAACTTCTAGCTTTAAATTGTCTTGACTGTAGTTCAGGTCATCATCATTAACTCATGTTTAGTTAAAGCTAACATGAAAAACGGAGAGCACAATTTATTTCTGGATTATTATTTTATTTCTTGTATAAACAGTCTCAAATAAACCAAATAACATGCTTCTAATAGTTTTCAACACTGAGCAGTGAGAAAAAAATGATAAGCAAGGATAACTAACGTTTCTGACAGAGGGGGCCGGAACGCTTTCTAAACTCAGCGTATCTTGAGCACAAAGGACCATGGGAGATGCAGATTCAGTAGAAATTTATCCTTTTGTGATTGGTACATTTGAGTTATGTACTTTTCTTCCTATGTTTTCTTTACATTTAGACAAAGTTGAAAAGCTCTGCTGTGTTTGAATTTTAAAAAGTTAGCACCATGAGTGAGAAGGACACTACAGGAAAATAAACTTGCCACTACCGTAATTTTTAATCTTCTTAAAATTATACTATCAGTCAAGATTCTATTACTCTGTTGGATATAATGGGAATCCATTAATGACTATTGTAGTGTGCACATATATTTATATGCAGCACAAACCTGCAGATGTTACAAATACTGTTAAGCCTTCTTAAATTGAAAATGTGAGTTGAAACAGTGAAAGTTCTTCATTAGTATAACGCAATGAAATCCGTTCTATCATAAGGATAATGCAACAAAGTAAGTTGTTATAAATCTCAGCATCAAGTAAAAAGAACATGTAGCCGTAAGTTAATCAACTTGTAAAACTTGCCGAGTTAAAACCAGATCTGAAAGTTGAGTTTACTCACAATTTTAAAAAGGCAGCTTTTGCACTTTCATTTCCAAGTTGAAGACGCTTGAAATTTAGTACAGTGCAGTCACAACTCTGTGTACAGAATATTAACCCTTTACACACCAGAGTTTTTCAAAGGAAATGTTAAATTTTGATAAAGATTTCAAAAGGCTGTAGGTTGGAAGAGGTTAGAGAGTAAATGACAAATGTTAAATATGAACCTGAGTTTATGGTGAATTCACTCAGCTATTAAACGAGGATCTGCAAATAGCTGAGAAAGTACACGAACAGTGAAAGTGTTTTGTGTGCGATCTCTCTGTAATCTGCTCTGTATCACTGACAATGAACGCCTCCTCATCAGCTCAGTAGGGTGTCTTTCAGTAAGAAGTGTGGACCAGAATGTCAGATGCAAGAACTGAGTGGGTAATTGTGTGATAAATCAAATGGGTCACCCTGCAGTCATCTAAATATAAGGCTTGAAAACTGTCAGGATCTTCATAAATAAGGAGGATAAAGTAGTTTTTGGAGGATTTAAAGTAGCACCTGTAATAACTTTGTTTCTGGACACCCAATGATAAAATTCTAAATTTGAGGCTGGAAAACTATCAGAAACTTCATGAATAAGAAGGATCAAGTGGTTTTTGGTGGATTCTGTTCATCGCTGTAACAAGGCACCTACATGCCTGTAATAAGCTTCTCTCAAGGTAATTCTGATTTTTATTATGACGAGTTATAACTTTATTTATGCATTAAAAAACCCCACAAAAGACAACAAAAAAAAGTTAATTCCACAAATTAATCTCTTTGAATTAACATATTGATTTGACAGCACTTGTTCTTTCACAATGCATCATGTTCTGTAGTATCGGAACGCTTAAGGATACCGAGCGCGAGTACACGCACACGGTATCTGACCGAAACATCCCTACTTTCAGTTACGTTGCCTGGTGCAGTATTGCTACTTTGCCTCTTAGGGGGTTAATGTTAGCTTTGTTAAAGATGACAGGATTACATCTCTGCAACTGATTCATATACTTGTAATATCAACCTGATGGAACTACCACATCACCAAAACACATAATACAGTTACTGTTCTGTCCTGCAGGTTCACCAGCAGCTACAGTTATGTTTTCATAAATACTTGATCATGTTTTTCTGTTTGTAGTTTCTGACAGAGACTGTAAGATATATGTTTTATATGTTTATTTACAGGTGTAGCAGCTGGTTTTCTGGTTTGGGTTTTGATAGTACAGTCAGGGCTCTAAATTAACACCCCCAAACCTGCCAAATGTGGGTAAAAACTTAAATTGGCAGGTATAAATAAAATCTTACAAGCCATTTTGGTGAGTGATGAATATGAAGCCAATGCAGAAGCAGACTCCCGTCAGAGAAAGCCAGCCGCCTGCTCCGCAGGCAGTGGGCGGGATTTTTGTTTGATTGGCGGCCAATCACATGCTAGGAATCGTAGACTTTACCACTGTAAAAGAATACAGGGGGCAAAGCGCTCCTAAGACAGTGTAGTGGTACAGTCCAGGTTTCACAGAGCAACAGAGAAAGACTGGAGCTGGAATTAAATGCAAGCACATCAGAAAAGTAAAGAAATTTAAGAATACTGAAAAATAAGCATCTCGCTGCATTTAAATCCTATTGGAGACTGAAAAGCAAAGTGGAGAATTTCTGAAATGAAAATATCAAATATATCTAATGTTCAGACTTAATTTATCATATCTAATATCTTTAGTTCTGTGTTCAGTTGTTCATTTAAATGTTTTATAAAAATGTTAAATGATAGTCCTAATTTTTATTTTTTTTTTAACCAAAATTCATGAAAATAAGGTTTTCATACAAACAGAAAATAAAAGAGATGCTTAACACCCAATCAGTATGATAAATCAAATTTGAAAAGAGCCTGACCTCCCATCACAATGAGTGAGACCAACTACTACATTTTCCATCAACATTGTTCCATGATGTAATATCCATGCAGTGGCTTTGGGCTTACTTTAGTGTACCTGGTGGTGTTCATGAGCTGCTGCCTCAACAACATGCAGCCGAATGAGGAAAAACATTCAAATGAAGGGAGACGTGTAAAAAGGAAAATCTAAAAATCTAGCTCATGAAGTAAACAACTAGGCTGGTTAGTAACTGGATATCAAGTTAATTTGTTCCTTGCTGGAAAAGTAAACATTGAAAGAATGTTTTTGGAATGCATTTTTAATAATAAAAAATAAATAAATTAAAATGAGTTCATTTGAACTTAGGATCTGGATGATTTTTTTTTATGAAAATAAATTTGGCTAGTGGAAAATCTGATTGGCCGGTAACTTTAGGAATCTACTAACCACATTGGCTGGTGACCAAAAAAGTTAATTTAGAGCCCCGAGTACAGCTGTTACAGTTTTAGTTCAGCACAACATAGCTACAACTTTCTTCTACCGAGGTGTAGGAATAACAGACTTAAAAGATTAATTAATTCCTGCAGCAATTAGGTTTTTAAATGATTTGTTGTGATACAATGTGTCTGTTTTTATCATACATGTTGTTGCCTATAAAACCAATTGGCACCAGGGGATAATAAAGACTCTTGAACTTGAACAACATTTAAGCACTAGTTTAGAGATGCATCTACTACATGATGATGAAGATGAGAAAAGAGCTTTCTGAATGTAGTCAATTAAAAAAAAAAAAAAAAAATCATATAAAAAGTAGTACTTGGGAATATTTCAGTAAAATAAATGTGCCAGATTATCACAGCATTAGAATATTTGCTTTTATACAACTTTTGAGTTGATAAACAATAATTGAGGCCAAACTTTGAATGGTTTCATTCATTCATATTTCTTCTAAAGTCAACCCTCTGCCTAAATTTCCAGGGAAGTGTACTTTCAGTCCTCTGATTTTTTTTTTTTTGGAGCCATTTTACTGGAAGCGGCTGTGTTGCTTCCTCTTAAAAAACACCCCAGAGGAGATCCGTCATCAGTCAGGCACATTGCCAAACGTGTGTGAATTTGGCAATGTGTCTTCAAACATTGTGCTGGAACATTCCCATTGCCAAGCCTCTGGAGACTGGGACCCAATTCCATTCTGGCTCCTATACACTCCCATTGCATGATGAGCATGAATCTGTGGAGTGGAACTCAACTGCAGAGGGTTTATTAATGAAGGGACAGAATTACAATGGCAAGCTTTAGACACCCTCCTCCAAACAAACTGTAGGCAGCAATTCACACTGCTGTCCATAAACTCTTGTCTTCATTCTCAATCTACCTTCTTATTCTGTAATCATAAAGCACCATCAGCTAGAATAATCATTTTAATATTTTAGAACCTTATTCATGTTCTAATAAGCAAACTTCCTTTTCCTTGAAAGAAGTTTATTTCTCTCAAATTCAGAAAATGTAAAACATCAAAAAGAGAAAACTAGCAGAAAATTAGAGGACATTTATTTAAAATCAAGTAACAGTGCAGTTAAATGAAAATGGCAAAGACGGAAAATCTAACTTTTTCTGATACATCAGTCAGGGAACTGATGGAGATCTTGCCAACCATTCTGTCTACACATCCTGATGCCCTGAAGATCAACTGGCTCTGAGATTCTTAAGAGCGACTTTTCTCTGCTGTTGGAGACACTGTGTCACTATGGAGCACACCATGTTTCCATCTCAGGCCCTATTCCGACTGCTAGAGGAATGGAGTCCTTTAGCCGTCTCATCAGCTTGAACTCATGGTTATCAAATGCATGTATCGCCCATAAGAT
>JAOXYM010000010.1:4424799-4440979 GCA_028567055.1 Leptatherina wallacei | reverse complement strand
TGAGATTCTGGGCTTTCTGTAGATACCACACATGTCTATATTTACATTACTGACGAGACGCTACAACGTTTTAAACCAGACATTTTTCCCGCAGCCCCCGCTACCGGGGGCGTTAGGGCTTAAGAGGTTACCTATATGTATTGAGCTGCAAAGTTCTGGGTTTAACATTTAGTATAAAGATAATCATTAATAAAGCTGTAAAAGGGATTATTGTGTCCGTCCCTCCGGTCAGCCTGAAAATGTTAGATTACAAACCAGAAAACGGACAGTGTCACGAGGTAGAACAGCTTTATGCAGTCTGACTTTTTAATTAAAGACTCGAGCACAAGAAAATGTAAAGGGGTGTTTATATTTCTCAACAACTCAGTAATGTAACTTATTACTTTTTGAAAGCAGAAATCCTGTCATCTCATTACTTTTCTAAGTAACATTACCTAATACTGGTTATTACAGTCCTTAGGTTTCTGATTATCCATGTACAAGTGTGTTTCCTTTCTCTCCATCTCGGCTACAACCAGCTTTACCAGTAGGAAAGACTAGGAAACTTGGCTCAGGTATTTATATTCCACAGTATTCCAGTTTCTTCTGGAGTACTGCTCAGCCAGGCTTTTCCAACACCAGGATCAGAGTTTATAATTCTTGAAATGCTTTGAGGGTGACTGAACTTTTAATGTTAATATTTAGGGAGCAACAAAAAGTGACAACTGAACTTCTCATTTCTGATTTTCATTTTGGTTAAAAACAAGCTGGTGCAACAAATTTTAAACCTCAGGACACAATGAGCCCGTTTACATGAGCATCAAAATCTGATAAGATAGAGTAATCTGATAATTGTAATCAGATTTGATGCGTCTACCTACACTTCGGAAATGCAGGAGTATCCCAAAAAATCTTTGTCTACATTTTTCCGTCCATTATTGGATTTCTTTTAGAGTAAGTATGTAGTGACGCAACTTCCCGTTATTTTCGAAACATTCAGATTTTGTTAAATATAGCGGTAAACGTGAAAGTGAAAGTAGAAAAAACTAAAAAAGTGTGTTTCCTCATTTAGATCTTTATTACAAGATGAACGACTCTTGTGGCAGTTAAATGGGATTCATTCAATGGTTACACTGGAAAACGTGCACTCGCATACAACTTAAGCACCAGCCTAAAGATGCATTCGTTTTATTGATTAAATTCTTAACGATCAATTAATCGATTGCCAATTAATTATACCCATCCCTATTAGAGAAAGCCATTGTGATTTTCTTTTGCGTTTGGCTCACGCTGAGACTGCGCCACTTCTCTTTTTAACGCAATATGTCGAAAATATGGTAGCGATGCAGTTTTTTTGTACTCATGTAAAAATACAAAAAATCTGACACACAGGTCTACATGCACAAAGAGTAATGGGGACAAACCCAGGTGTGTCAATCCAGTTTCTCATTAATTGATA
The DNA here is from genome assembly GCA_028567055.1 of Leptatherina wallacei. Lineage (NCBI taxonomy): Eukaryota > Metazoa > Chordata > Actinopteri > Atheriniformes > Atherinidae > Leptatherina > Leptatherina wallacei. Next base: position 4,439,541 of record JAOXYM010000010.1, on the reverse strand, counting down.
AAGGATATCAGATTATGCTGTCCACATGATCACTTGAATTATCTGATAACTCCAGAAATGAGGTAATGATCAGATTTTCCATGTGCATATAAATGGGCTCACTAAGAGCCCACAGTTATGCTCCCAACCATAGTGTTAGAAACAAACACACCTATAAATTATTTACACATGACAAAACAAAGCTTGTAGTTGTGAAAGTAACATTTAAAACTTTGGATGTAAACCTCAAATGTTTATGCTCCAAGGCAGTACCAGACAAGCTGCTGGTATAGGTGTGGATCAGGTTACAGTCAGTGTATGTCATTAGAGCCCATGTTTAAAAACAACTTAAAGCTCTCGTTGACATGGGCTTTAACCCCGGCAGTGTTCAGACATGGAAGAAAGAAGAAAAAAAAATCAATCAATCATACCAACTTCTCCCCAGTGAAATGGGTTGATCCCACCAGTTGTGCAGTTGTACACCAGGATGTTTTTAGACCTGCAAGGAAGATGGGATATTTCATAACTATAAAAATCTAAATCTCTAATTAAAAAACAGGTTGATCAGAAGGTACATGTGAGTGATCCTCCAACCTGTTAAGCATCTGTGATCCACAGTACCAAGCTGCAGCCAGCGTGGCGTTGATGACCACGTCTACTGGCACCAGGTCAGCCACAGCATCATTAGAAGCCCTCATCGTACGGAGGATCCCCTTACCAGCCTGGAGGGGTTCAACAAATTTGTCACTTCAAGAATTTCAAGCTGCAGAAGGTAATGCATTTCACGATGTAGTCAAATGAAAACAGCCACACTTCCAAACAGCAACCTTTCCGGATCCAGCAAGGGCTCATTTATTGATTGGTAATCAGAAAACCCCTCTAAACTTAGCAATATATTTCATAATATAACAACTTTCACTGCAGTATATGAAGCACTCAGCACTTACAGCAATGAATATCCCACTTGGTCCATTGAAGTTGTCAATCCAGCCCTGAAATACAGTTTAGGAAAAAAAACATCAAATTATAACTGAAACACTTAACTGATTGACCAAATGTGCATTTCTTTCCTTTATAAACTATAGAGGAAACTTTAAGAAATGACAACTATTAATACAGTAAAATAAATAAAAATCTATATGGGAGCCAAAATGTCAGACATTCAGGAGCTGTCTCAGTCAAAGAATATTTTTAACTTTCCTAAAATAAAATCTAAAAATCTTTCTGCTTTCCAGTAATTGTCTTGGTGCAGAGCCAAGCAGAATTTCTTTACTCCACATTCCTAAAATTCCAGCTGCTGCTATCGTCACATTCACTGCTCAGCTTGCGCAGACAGCCTGTGTGTGGAGTCAGGAAGTTTCCAGACTGGGATCCAAATGAATGGCCAATCATGCCATTTTTATGCACACACGGTTTTAACTTGCATTAAAAAACAAAACATGACCACTTAAACAACTGTGTATCCAGTATTTTGGCCCTAATACAAAGAGCTTGCAACGGTTGTTATGCACTGATCAAACACAGCATAGCTTCACCTTTAGATTTAGCTTTTAAAAACAACAAAAATGTAAAGCAGCTTTCTTACTGAATTAAATCAAACTGATCAAAATCACAAATAAGCAGTTCAATAGGAACAGCCTGCATTACTCACGGGGAAGGGCTCTTTCCAGCTGGCTCCAACTATGGAGGGTCTGACAATGGCTACATTAAGGTCTCCGGCCTCCTGCTGCACCAGATACTCGGCCAAGGCCTTGGTGTAGGTGTAGGTGTTGGGGCGCTCTCCAATCAGCTTGGGAGTCAGTGCCAATACCAGATCATCATCCATCCAGCTGAACACAGAAAAACAAGGTTCATCTCATTTTGATTCACTTCGTTTTAGCACTAAATTGACAAATGCAACCTTGTTTTCAGTCTTGTGAAATAACGCTGCATTTCAGTTTCCTCGTAAGTCAGAACCTGACACCAATGATAATATGAAAATCTGTAAGATTTACTCTCTAATGAGAGAACTACAAGTTATTAATAGTCATTATTTAAAGTACTTGGTATAAAGCCGTTGCTGACCAGCAACGTCCTGAGGCTGAGAAACCACACTTCAAACCACTTTTTTCCCATCCAGGTGCATCACTTTACAGCTGCATTTTGCTTTATGGCACCACATCACAAGCTAGCAACTGGATATCAACACATTGGCCATTTTGTACGTGCACTGTGGCAGATCAAAGAAACCCAAGGGGACATTATCAGAGGAACTGAGGGAAAAAAGGGTAAGAGCTAAGTATACTTGCTGGGGAGAACTCAGAAAGTAGACAAAATGCAAGATGGATGCTGAATTAGCCAGCGTTAGGGGCGGCCGCTGAGAAAATCTGTTAAAGTTTAGTAGAGCGGCTTTAAGTCTCTGACGCTGCTCCAACAAAGCGGATTGATTCTACAGACTTATATGCAACATCTTGGTGCAAACATCGAAGGATCTAAGCTACCTCAAGAAATAGAGTTTGCTCCGTCCCTTCTTCTATACAGCTTGTGTGTTGCATTTCTAGTCTATTGTCCAGCTGAACTCAGGTACTTGTAGTCCTCCACCACCTTAACCTCTTCTAGTCTGGAAATGGTGCTTAGCTTACTCCTAGTTACCTTTTCCGCCTCCTTTTATGCATACAAACGAACAGTAGCTCATTTGTTTACATGCACAGTTGAGTCAAACTTCAGCAACTGGACCACCGTCCTTATGCCACCACAAATACACAGCAGGGGAATCCAGTTATTAACCAGTTTGTCTGAAGCTGCAATGCTAGTTGGCGATATGCCTCCTTTTAGCTTGTTAGTACTGGACTTCTCGGTTGGACCTGGCAGTAAGTTAGTACCATCTCATCTCAAATTTATAATATTCTTTTACATTCTAGAAATTTCCCGAAGCATTGCGGAGGTTATCCTCTTTACTCATTGGTTTTACTCGCACCTTTTTCTTCTGTGCAGTGGTGTCTATCATTTCCAGGTCAAAGCTAAGGACAAGAACTTTAGAACATGTGCAGGGAAACAAGGCTCATTTGTGTCTTCTTCAGTGTAATGCATGCAGGAGTAATTACACTCCAAACTGCATTATCTGGGTGTGTTGGTCCACCTTTGAGAGCTTAGATTTTTATACAATTTTAATCAGCATTATATGCATATCAAAAGTCCTGATTGATTAGTCACACAGACAACATTCAGAACATTTATTGTTGAAGTCAGGACTCAGGAGACCAAACTAACAAGCACAAAATGCACAAAGCAGCCGAGGTGGAGGGATTATTTACTTCCCAAAATACCATTACGCAGCAAATGTGACAATTATTTAAAAAACAAAAACGTGTGACAGACACTATTAGACTTGTTTTAAGCAAATAAACTTTGATCTGTAGCACTACTAGAGGCTGGCAGTACAGGCCAAGTTGCTTGTGGTTGCAAATCAGTAGAGGAAGGAAGTGGTCGTCTCAACCAGAAGGTCAAGGAGGAAAAAAATAAACAACAGCAGCTGCGGTGGACATCTTTCAGAGGAAAATGTGGAGATTTCTTCAGGAATTACTCACAAGAGATATTTGTTCATATATATAGGAAGATGCCAGTCAGTTAATGCTGGTGAGCCGGACAACTTACAACCAGGTCAGACATGCTTTACAAAGTTGATTTTGCAGTTTTAATTCACTTTATTTTTAAATCAAGTTCTTTAAAATAAGACGGGGAACATGATGGTTATATCTAGTCAACAATCTACCAGCTGCCTTGGTGAACACAGAGTTACGTAATAAAAAAAAAGTGGAACTTAAATATTATGTGTTGCTTAGAAGAAACCACAGAAATAGTCCCATTTTAGACCCCTGTATAGTAAATTCATGTAAAATTAGTCTTTGGAAAGGAGATTTTGCTGAAAAGATTTCTGTAAATCAACGTGTCAAGATGTGCACTTTGATGTCAGGTGCTTCAGCATCAGCAGGGGGGGAACTGACAAAAGAAATTCAGTCCATTAATGAAAACCTGACCTGCTAGCTGTTGGGTTCACAAAGTCTGTAACCATGCCAACCGATTCTGTATAATTTGCCACTCCTCAGTTTCTCTTCAGCTTATAGTTTCCTTAAAAATTGGTGTCTAGAACAGACCTGGAGGTAAAAGGAAGTCCAGATATATTTGTTTTTTTATTTTGGGAAGAAACTGAGATAAAGACTAAAAACACAAATGGCTTGAATCTCACGATGAAGCACACTTTGAATAAAGTTATTGGCGCAGTTCATGGCTGAACTTGCAGTGTGTGTGCAAACAAGTCACTGCATCCCCTTCAATATAAAACTTGCACAATAAGCCTGAAGCTAGGGCTGAGCAAATGGAAAAATACACATTTCACACCATTAATTCCATTCCAGGTTCACACCGTTTACTGTTTAACCAACACACCAACAGAAAGCATCTCTGCCAGTCCACACGGTCAACTCTGCATAACAAACAGCTTAATGTTTCTCTGCACACACACTTATATGAAGTTCCATGAAAAGCTTCAGGCTACATTACATACAATCCCTAAAAGTCGTTACACTAATCTCACCCGACGGATTTCTAATGCTTCACTAATCTAGCTCAAAACCAGAGAATAGCAGCATCTACATTACTGCTACAAAGCAGCTGTTTACCATACAATCAGAGTAAAGCCGGCATGCTCAGCGAATCACTGACATTACTCTTAATATCTTCTTTCTCGCTTGTAATGCATACAGCGATCTGAAGAAACTCATTCTGTGTTTAAACTCTGGCATCATGACCATTTCATAGATGTTTGTGTTCATAAAAAACAAACAAGACAAACAGTTCAACTTACTCCAGAGTATCAATGAGTTTACGGTAGTCTACTGGGGGAGGGTAGACTACTTCCTCAATGACTTCTCTGTCACAGTGGGCATAGGCTGTGGAGATGTGAATAAAGATATCCAGGTGCTTCATCCTGTGGGCCAGCGCCAGCATCTTCTGGGTGGCCAAGACATTCAGCTGCATTGCATCTCTGAGAGAATGGAAAAAGTACCAAAAACATTCAGTGCAGTGGCGTATCCAGGTGGCCAAGATAACACACTAGTTAGTGAAATGTATTGATTGCCCACCAAACACTAACTAACAGCAATGTCCAGCAGGATTAGGGTTAACCTTGTTTAGAATCCGTCTGTGAAATACAGGATACTTGGGTCTCTGGAAACCTTTGCATATTTCTTAAAGCTTTTAATACAAGATGCAATTTGAAAATACCACACAGATGCATACAAAACATCACTAAAAATAAAAAAAAACCTGAATAAAATCTAAAACTATTCAATTTAACATAAAACAGACCTCTCTTTAAGAGTAATAACTTGAAAACATTTTTCACACATTTGAAACTAACTGCTCTCAAAGGCTGTAAGGAGAGATTAACCAGTAGTAATTTGTCAAAACTGCATCTTTAGCTCAGCAGAAATGAGAGAAAAAGCAAAGCAAAGCTTGCCAGGTGTTCTGCATCTCACTGTACTGCAAACAGTAGGTACAATCTGTCAACACTGTTTTCAGGCCAAGCCAAGAAACACCCACAATGTTATACGCAGTCTCATGAATGATCCTTATTCGTGTAAAAATGAACAACAGCTCAGGTTCACACAGCAGCAAACATGAACAAAATGAAAAGGCTAGAAAAGAACAAGGAAAACTGAAGAACACTCACTTGAGTGGCTCATTAAAGCGGATGGTGGCAGCGCAGTGGAAGACAATGTTAACATTTTCAGCCAGGACGCTCTGATCTTCTTTGCTCAGATCCAGCTCCGGCTGTGTGAGGTCACTTTTCACTGCTATGATCTTCTCTGCAAAATCTGGCTGCTCATATTGCAACCTTTCAAACAGCTGAAGGGAAAAATAAAGTCAAAATGATGTCATAGTTATAGAAAATTGTTCTAAAAGGCAAACTACAGCCATCCAGAGCTGCTTTAGGATAATAAAACAAAGATGAAACACTGAAGTGTTAGCTTGTCTAATTCATGTTCAATCAGGAAGCAGAAGCAACACCAACAGTCAGAGGTGTTGGCTCCAAAAAACCATCAGAATCATTTTGAACAAACTATTTACTGGCAAACCTCTTTAGTTTCTAGTGTTCAATCTGACTAATCTCAGTAACACATATTTAAACATTTTTTAGTCATACCTTTGATACTAATCTACTCACATTTGCCTCATTTAGTATTGTAGGAATATATAAATATTCATGCTTCTTCTGATACTTGTCTACATACAAAGTTAATCTAGTTGAGATGGTGTAAATTTAGTTCATGGGGTTCAAGAACTTCAGCTGAAGCAGACTGCTAAAACAAAGATGCAAAGATACGGCTTGTCTGCCATTTCTTACACAATGAAGCACTCTCGTGTTGATGATCATGTGATAACTGAGGATTTAACATTTTTTATTGGAAAAATAGAAATTCAGGATTTGATGCCACTATCTGAATTTGGATAAATCTCAATAGATGTTGTGGACTGAGGAGGAAATTAACAAGTAACCAGTCAAGCATGCAGCAGTAAACGTGGCCAACAGCGAATGTCGTGTGTGACAAGCGTTTTTTTGCAGAGCTTCATTTCCGTAGTTGGTTGTGAAACACAAAGTATTCTAGGTAATGAGTTTAGTTTCTGAAAGTCTCTGTGGTTCCAAATAAATGAGATTAGATTCAAGTCTACAGCTTGAATTTTGATAAACCGGCTATTATCGCAGGCTCAAAATAGTTTCCTGTACATTTTGAGTTAGTACATCAATGTTCACAGATCATTCTACAGGTTGTAGCATTAAATGAAGCTTTGCCATCTCAACATATAAATCTTTCCAGGGGGAAATTCAAGTCTGTGCATGTTTAGAAAAGATGTGAAGACTTGATTTGGTGCTCTTCAAAAGTGCATCTTTGAAAGTTCCAACTAGTGTTGCATTATAGATGGAAGGAAAACCTGATTAGTCACCTTTACAATGTATAACTTTGAAAGATTGCTTTAAAGAAAAGCGTCTGCAAAACGACTCTAGAACTGTAGAATAGGATTGTGATTCTGTGGAATGAAGCAACACTAAACATGTGGCTAGTGCCCCCAAAAATGTACCCTCTTGGTATTCACTCTTGTACTGAGAATCAAGTACTGCCATGTGTGTGAGAATTAGAAATCTATGACCTGCATGGTTGATAGACTTATTTGAATTAAATTTTGGCGCTACAAGCTATCCCATATCTCCTGAACAAGGGACCCAACTCCATTCTCCAGGTTACCCACACTCTTCCCCACAGAGGAGCGTGGTTATCCTGATCACCTCCAGAATTTGGAATTGGAGAGGATGACCTGCTGTCTGGACCTAAGCCCAACTGAACACCTGTTGGATCAGCTTGGACATGCTGTACATGCTATAGTGGCCAACACAGCCACACTGGTTGGCCTTCAACAACCCCTGGTTGAGGAATGGGATACAATCCCACAGCAAAAATGTCACCAGGCTGGAGACCAGCATGATGCGGCCATGTATGGATCATCCACAGGTTACTAGGGTCTCTCACAGTATAGAATACATACAATAGTAAATATTGCCAATATATGTTTGCTTTTTTGTTTTTTTTTATTAATGCAAGAGAGTGCAATCACCCAATCTACCAAGGCTGAAAACCAACAGGAGAATATTGCAGGGGATTTTAGCATGTTTCTTCTGGGCACTACCCACACCTTCAGCTGTTACTAAATCCACAGAATGGTCATGCTTTTGAGTTGCCTTTACAAATGTCATCTTTACTGTAAAGTGCTGTCCATTCAACTGAACATCAAGTATAACTTCACACTTCATCCTGACACTTCAGTCGACAAATCATCAACCACCACCATTGACTCCTTTCCATTAGCTGCCATATGCCCATGCTATTATATTGCCTTTAGTATGTTCCTACAAATGTCATTTGCTTTGGATCATGAGCCTAATTTTCATTTTCCCATACTACCCTTCTTCTCATCACTGGTTCAAGTTTTCAGTTTCATCCATTTAAAGAATTCTGTTCAACAACTGGCCAGGTTTAGTCTGGCTTGTTTTTGAGGCAACAACTTTTTATTTAGGGCTGCAGATTTCCACTTTCATGTTTATCTCCAAATTTAAAAAAAAAAAAAAAAAAAAAAAAAAAAAAAGCCAATTTTTTTTTTTTTACCATCATTTGACATTGTTCCTTTCAAAACTCATCTTCGGCATCAACACGTGGGCAGAAAATGTGTACCCATTTCAGGGGAGGTGCAGGTTTGAACCTGCAAGGCTTAACCAGTTTCATTTAGCAACAAGATTCCTGAGCATGTGCACATTCCTACGCACAGCAGGTGCAACTGGCTGCTCAGCAACTTTCCTTTCATCTCTTCCATCTCCCAAAGAGAATAAGCCATTACATTGCACCACCCCACTTCTCACCTTGCAGTTAGTCATGTCGGCAACTCGGGCATGAGGGGTCTGCCCGGCTTTTGACCGGACCATCACATAGACGGCTCCAATTTCTGGACAGGACCTCAGCAGCTTCTCCAGCAGCACCTTCAGTAACAGACCAGAGGATTAATAATAATTTTCCAGTGCAGCTCAAGAGTTGAATACTACTTCTTTCTTCCACTGATGTATTCAAACAGGCTCACACACATAAAACCCAAACAATGGCTGCTTTGTTTCAGGAGATAAAATAAAAGTAAAGCCATATGAAAGAGTCACCATATTATGTATTCTGGTAAACTCTGAAGTTCAAAACTATCAGCTTATTGTGACAGATGGTTAGTATAAAACAACTAAAATAATACATTCATTCGATATCTCTCACTTTGAACTGAGATATTGGTAGGACAGCTCTCAAGTGGAAGCCTCTCAGTCCAGTCAAGTCTAGGGACGTCACGGTTACTTAAATTTGTTTAATTTCCACAATTAACTGTAAAGAATCTTCAATATCGTCACTTTCCATAAAAGATCATGTCTGAACCAGAACAGCAGATCAGCACAACGAAAAGAAAAAAGGCTTGAAAACTGACCATCTTCATAAATAAGGAGGATAAAGTGGGTTTTGGTGGATTATATTCACAGCTCTGACATGCCCAAAATCAGCTTCTCTCTTTTAATATGCCATGAGTACTAACTGAGTTGTTTATGCGTTAATGCGTGAAAAAATTAGAAGTCAAATTGAAATAATATAATTTTTTTTTGCATGAACGCGTCAATTTTCACAGCCCTGATGAAAGCTTAAAGACCTTTAAGGAGTGTTCATGTGATTCTACACACTTACATTGTTGGGGGATTAATTAATGCATAATAATCCTGATAATCATAAAATCGTGATTTTTTCTTAGACAATAATCGTACCAAGAAAATATGCGATCGTGAGTCGTGACATCCCTGGTCAAGTCTAATTAATTATCTGCCATTTAAAAACTCCGTACCTTGCCCATGAAGCCTGTTGCTCCAGAGATCAACACATTTTTCCCTGCATAGTATTCTGGGATGGTCACCATGATGTCTGCAGTCCTGTTTCAGTGAGCTCCTCAATGACACTCCACCTGCACAGAAAACAGAAAAACGCCAGTAAACACAGAGATAATGATATAAATGACATAAAATGCACATTAAAAAGCAGCAACTTTGTGGCTTGGAGGAAACTGAAGCCTCATAGAGAGTCATGTATTCAAGTGATTGCTCAAGGTAGTCAAACCTGCCTGATGTGAAAGGATTCTTAATCAACCAGCATTCATAGCCTGCTCCCTTTCAGGAAGTCAAAACATTATTAACATGCAAAGGGGCCAATATTCAAGTCCGCCATAATGAAAAAGCCCTTAAAAATAGATTAAAATATTTTTTCTTACTTGAAATAGATTTTTTTCCCTATCATCTTGCATGAGTTTGTGCATTTTTACAATAAGATTTCCACTTTACTCATTTTCTCCTTTCAGCTTACTGTTAAAAAAATGACATAACTAAATACATTAACATATTAGTTGAGGTTTTTTTAAATGGTTATATAAACTTAATCAGGGCTCCAGACTAACTTTTTTCATTGGTTGCACTGGTGCGCCTAACTTTTTAATTTGATGTTTATTTTAGAAAATAAACTTAAAGTGCTAACTTCACTGAACTGAATGAAACATTTTAAACTCTGAAATGGCTGATGAGGCAGCCCTGCTTCTGGCAAATTTCCCTCTGGATTTACATTTAATCTTTTTCACCATAATTATTTACTTTGACTTGAATTATGTAAAAAAGGCAGCTCCTCTCTAGCTTTATTATATGCCATGTTTTTGGCTGCTTAGACAGCTCGAAACATCCAAAGTTTGTTATCGTTTTCTGTTTCAAATACATTGCAGCCACTTATACTACAGTGTTTCTCCCAATACCATAATATTTAGGGGTGCCCCCCACTAAAAGGTAACATTTTTAATCTGGTTTTCTATGCACACACAATGTACACTCATTATCCTCAACTGATCATTTTCAACATTATACAAATTGCAAAATCTTACAGCCAAAGATGGCTTCATACGGCTCAAACTGTAACATTCATGTCAAAACATTTTGTTGCTAATATTTCAAGTATGTGCATGACAGTCTTATCAGTCTGTCATGCTATTTAAAAAGCAACATAGCATCTGTCCAGCTGATAACAGGCTAGTCAAGAGATAACTCATCTAAATCATAACTCAGATAAAAATCAGCTGTGGTTTAACCTCTTCTTTACGGCATGAGATATGTGCAGTACAGAAGATCTTTGCCCACACTAGGAAACACCAATCCTAACATGCAGCAAATTGATGGTGAGAAACTTGGAAAAAGACACTACCAAGCAATGGCATCCAAACGAAACACAATTCGTAAATTCCCATATAATTGCTTGGGCTGACAAAAATATGAGAACAGAACTGTCCAATATATAGCTTCTTCTAATATCTAATGCATTTCTAGAGCAGTCATGGCTCAGCAGCTCCCAGAGGCTGAGAAACCGCACTATAGAACTTTTACATCCGGGATGCTGCCTGCTGAGTTTCGCTTTGTGGATGTTATGTCAAACATCGCCAAGAGTCCACCCATTTCTCTCTTGCCAGCGTGGAGATGCTGATGCATGCTTTTATTTCAAGTAGAATAGATTATTGTAATGCCCTGCTCTCTGGTCTTCCTAAGAAGGAGTACCTCCAGTTTACAGTTACTTCAGAACTCGGCGGCACGAGTTCCGACGAGGACCAGGGGGCGGGCACACATCACACCAGTTTTAAAAATCGCTGCATTGGCTGCCCGTGCGTTTCAGGATTGATTTTAAAGGTTCTTTTAATGCTTGTAAATGTCTTAATGGTCTTGGGCCTTCTTATTCATCTGAACTGCTTTTAAATTATAAGCCCTCGCAGACCCTGAGGTCCTCTGGTACCGGCCTTTTAATGTTCCAAAAGTTAGGACCAAAACTTATGGTGAGGCCTCTTATCACTATTTTGGCCCTCGATTGTGGAATAGCCTGCCAGAGGGCCTCAGGGCCGCAGTGTTTTCCTCATGGGGATCCTCTACACCGGTGGCTTTGCCTGCTCAATCTGCATGGTCGTCACCTCAGTGATCGGCCCTGCCTGGGGGGCTGGATTTTTTGCACTGCAGCCCAATGGCTGTGGTGCAGACTCCGGCCTGCCCTGGTCTGGGTGGGTCCAGTGGTGACGCCCTCTGTGGTTCTGGGGGCTGGCTGCTGGTGTGGATGGGTCCCCAAGATATCGCTTCCTCACTGCAGTGTCAGGCCTGACATTTTTATTCATTAATCTTTTATTTATTTAACATTCAGTTAAGAGACAGTCACGAGGGATGGGAGCTCATGCTTGTTTAGATTGAGGTCAGGGTGGGGGGAGTTTACGTGTGTGTGTGTGTGTGTGTGTGTGTGTGTGTGTGTGTGTGTGTTCATTTACGATTACGTGTGAAAGAAAATGAGGTGTATGATTTAAATTTCTGTTACTGTTGTATGAATGTTTGTAATTCTTTTTTTAATTGTTTTTATCATGTAAAGCACTTTGTGTTGCTTCGGTATGAAACGCGCTTTATGAATAAAATTGAATTGAATTGTGCAACTGTTACACGCTACCAAACGAATGTAAACAAACCGGTCATTTTGAACGCACGTTGGCGGATTCAGCAAAGAAACGTTAGAAAACATTATTGGAGAAAGGGAGGTAACTAAGGAGAGCCAAAGAAGAGTGAGAGATAAGACAAGAGTTGAGAAAAAAACTGTTTTTTACTGTCTGGAGAGAGCCCACACTACAGGTAGGATGAAAGATGGATGCCGAATTAGCTGTTGATAGGGGGCACGTCACTGAGAAAATGGTAGAAGTTATATAGTGGGTTTTTAATGTGTTATTTTGGGACAAGTACTAAGAGGGCTTGCATTAAGAGTCTATGAAACAAACATAAAAAGTAGCCACTGAAATAAGTGCTTTATTTCTAAATTTCTAAATCGCCGATGCCACAAAAACGTGATATATCGGCACGATATATCTGTCTCCAGACTGACCAGCGATAGAAGTGTTGATCAGCAACATTGGTCAATTATACATACTTAATTCCTTTTGGGTACGTTGGGACAGGAGGCACAAAAATAATCCTTGTGAAGAACAGGTTAGGAAACCCTTCCAACACTTGTCCAAACAATGTCAAAGAATAAAGATGCGGCAGATCCCTAAAGATCCCCAAATTTCCTTAGGGATCAATAAAGTGTCAGAGTTGATGCTGCTGAACAGAAAAATAATGTCTGAGTCTGGAGTCATTTCAATCATATGAAAATATTACAGTTGAATTAAAAATCTTGGATTCATTTCCACATTCCCAAACATCAGCTTCCATTTCTGCATTTTTGGTCATTTCTTTCCGTCTGGTTTGCTGAAGTCACATGATACACGGAAGTGTGGAGAACTAGTCTACATTTCAACAGTCACAGAAAGACACGCCTCTGAAAAACACACCAACAATTAAGATATTTATGTCCTTACAAGTTACGGGAAGAGAAACTCGTGCATTAATTTCCATCATGATCCATTACTGTAATGGTTGCTTCACAGCTTTCCCAGAACTCTTTTTCCAGTCCTCATTAACACTGATAAGGCAGAACAGATTCTAGCTATACTAAAACTACTGCACTGCTTTCCTGTGTGCCACAGGGTAGATTTTGAAATGCAGCTACTTGACTGAAGCACCACATGTCCTTGGACTTCAATACATCACTCAAGACTTGTACAATTTGAAGCATCCAGCCCCCTCAGGTCTTTAGGTTTTCAGGTTTACTCCACCTTACTCAAAACTAAACAAGGTGAAGCAGCTTTAGTGAAATAAGCTTCTTGAAAGAGCACAATTATTTCCAATTGATTAACTTTTTGGTGTTTCAGGGTTATGTTTTTTTCTTTTTTAAACTCTTCCTCAGACCATTGCTCCATGTGTTCAAAATGTCTTAACGCATCATGTAAAAAGGACTACCAGATGCCTTTGTGTGATCGTCAAGCTTTCATATCTGCAGAATGATACTGTTTTGCATGGTGTCAGAGATATAAGGTAGATAAATCTTGATAAGTTTCTGCAGGACTGAAATTATTCAGCTGTTTGTAGGTGAAGCAACAGACGTCTGGGATCATTTTGTTGCGCTGTAGGATTATTACAGAGTATTTTAAGACTGGTCTATTTGGCTAAAACCTCGTTCACTAGCCCTTCAGAAAACAAACTACCTTGAACACATGCATCACGTCTCATGCAGTTACAGTTAAACCAGTTACTCTGCTTTGCGTAGTCAGACAAGGCAATATACTTCACAGTATGCAACTTCTGACAACTAAACTCTCAGTCAAGGGTTACATTTACACCAGATCCTTCCCTTTTTTTCAAGCCACTTGCTGTCTTATATAATTTGACTGAAAAACCGGAACAAAAACCCCATGCATCTCTAGCAGACTGAAGCCAAAGTTTAAAAAACACCACTAAATGCTGCCAGTGAATTGTGCAGTCACTGCTTATGCTCCTACACAGAAGAAGATTAAAATATCCAGAAAACATCAATTATGAGTGAAAGAGGCAACATTAATAGAAGTATTTTATGCTGCTATGACAACAGCACTACTATGGCTGCGTGGGCTTTGTGACTCTTGTGGATCGAGGTGAGGAAAAGCTCTCTGTGGATCCCCACTCAGTCGGGTCAACGCTGCAGATGAAGCAGTTGCTGCATCACATCTTGTGCCAAGTGGCCGACTCCAGCTGTGTTTCTGTCCGAGTCTGGGCTGCACTCCGAGTGAAGGCGGCTCATGAATATACAGCCAGTCTCTCCGAAGGAGGGGACACAGAAGACCTTTGTCACAGCAAATATTTTTGCTTTTCCATTGCACTTTTCCTAGCAGCTGGTAGCATTTTTCCAGCATGGTCTTTTCCCTTATCTGTCTGCACAAGATGACTAGACTACTGTAGCAATGTTTATTATCAGAACAGATTAACAAGAATGTCAACAATTCTCACACTCTGTTTGCTATGATTGACAAACTTACAAATCCTCTGAAACAGATCAGCCCTGAGCTCCTGCAGACAAGTGCAACTAATTTGCCAACTTTTTTAGTGAAAAATTTTAAACAATTAGACAAACTGTGATATGTTCAGAGACTATAAACCTATAAGAGCTCTTAGATTCAAAGACTCAGGTCAGCTAGTCCAGACCAGAGTCCAGACTAAACATGGAGAAGCAGCTTTTAGCTGTTATGCTACAA
>JAOXYM010000010.1:4408593-4422934 GCA_028567055.1 Leptatherina wallacei | reverse complement strand
CCTGGTTAAAACTCTAGCAGCAGCGTTCTGGATGAGCTGCAGATGTTTAATGCTCTTTTTAGGAAGTCCTGTTAAAATGCCATTACAGTAATCCAGTCTACTGGAGATTAATTCATGGATGAGCTTCAAGAATCCACGTGTGTCCTGTCCTAAAACGGTTTCATATGCTGAACTAATGTTTTCTCCATTTCTTAAGTCAAGTGTTAATAATATCAAACACTGAGGCCTGCCACCAGCTTTATGTTAGACTGCAATGTCGTAGTCACATGGCAGAAGGGAGTGGGACTCCCTTCTGCCATGGGACTCAAGAGCCGCCATGTTGGCACAGCAGCACGATGTCATGGTGTTGGAAAACCAAAAGTGGCTCCTGTAAAATCTTTGGCACTCTTTGCTGGGTGAAGCCGGATGCTTATTGCTTGGTAACAACTAATGTTGTGATGTAGAAGTTAGTAACCAGTTGTACTCCTCGCTCAGGAAACTATTATGATTCCTTTAAAAAAGGAAATTTATTACACTTGTGCTGCTGGTGCAACAATCAGATCTTAACTGGAATAGTTCTCCATAAAAGCACCATGAACTACTGGCTCTGTAATGAATTTTGCATGACCGTAATGAGCAACAAGTGAGAAGACTAGTGAGGATTTGATCATAACACATTAAGCTTTTATTCCTTCCAAGTGCATAGAATTTATTTGACATCAACTATGTGCTATACACCAACAGGATAGTGCAATTCAAGCCAAGCTAATGGTACAATTTCTTGTCTCTTAAGTGGGCCTGCTAGTGTTGTGAGCACCAACAGGGTGAATAAAAGTTAAGTTCAATGTGTTGCATGTGCTGGTAACGCATAATATTGGGTTTATTAGTTTCAACTTTGCAGAGAGGTCTAAAAGTATATAAATTTATTTTCTTCAGATTTCCTGGCCTAAAATTTGTGCCATTATGTTCAAAAAGATGTATGGCTGGAGAAAAATGGGTGAAATGTCTCCCTCAGGGAGAAAAGGTAATAGAATCTCTGCTCACATTCAACTACACATACCTGAATGTAAAGCGAGGACCTGCCTCTCATTGTGTAAAAGGAGATACGTCAGGTGAGGGATCAACAAACAACTGTTTAGCGGGGGGTCTATTATTTTATCTTCACAATAATATGTGCAGTTTGGGTGCAGCCTCCTCTACCATCACCAAACTGAGCCAAAACTAAAAGTTTAACCAAACACAGCCACTAAACAATCCCTCTAGGAATTTGCAATGTTGCAATTGCAGCTATTAATGCAAATTTAACCAATCCTCGCAAATTATGCATACCCTTGCAATTTTGTCCAATGAACAAATTTGACAAATCTCAGCACTCTCCTCCTGTACGGGAGAAATGTGTCACTCCAGCATTCTGAAGGGGGGGGGTTAGTCATTGAGTGACCGTCTCATACAGACCACAGCCCTTCAAAGCAGGAAACCTTCAAGGTTCAAATCCTGGATGAGGGCTTGTTCCTGCATGTTACCCCCTCACTCTGACCTGATTTCATGCCTAATATAATAAACAAAAAAAGGTCCCTAGTGCTGACCATGAACAATGGTAAGCTGTTTTATACTGTACAACACAGTGTGCACCACCACAAGAGAATGCCATGATGAGTCTATATCATCCAGATCTGCTGTAAATGCTGAACGAATCAGAATATAGGCTCTTTCAATAAAGAATGTTGAAATCTAGTTACACCACAGGAAACACCACACTATTAAAAAAAACCCACAACATGGTTTGTAGCAAACAACAATGTAATCAATTTGGCCATTTTAAATGTAATAAAACCAATAACACAATAAACTTGCCAATAATGTAATCTTACCCATTTTTGATCAACCATTTTCTATTTATTCCAATTCAGGGTTATGGAGAAACTGGAGCCTAACCCAGCAATTAAACAGGCTAGAGGCCGGGTACACCCTGGCAGGAACAAACTGCACAAAAATGAAATAAAAATAATACATTTTAAAGGATATTTTTTCAAGCTACACTAATAACCAACCAAACGCATAATAACATATTACATTATTGGCAAAAAGTTATTAGACTATTGGCTCAAAAAAAATATTACTGGCAGGTTTTATATTTTTGGTTACATGTGCTGTACAGCGAAACAAAGCCATCATGCGATCCCCCAGGGGCTGTAACAAAGTTGTGAGCTGTAGTTTCTCAGCCTCAGGATGGGTAATGAAGACTCCAAGAATGCACATAATAAATGTCAGTGTGCCATTAAAACAAGTTGGAAGCAAGAGTTTTAAGGCTGGAAACTTATGTAGGGTTGCTAACCTTGAAATCACCACATTAAAAGTCATGTATTTCCTAAAAAGGATTTGCAAAACAAAAGCATTCTAAGAAAAGAAAGTTTATTCTTGTCCATGAAGATTTTCGTGAGTACTACTGGTTTACTACTCCCCTTATATTTTTGGCATTTATTTTTAAATTAAGTTAAATTATCACACAAAAGACTTTAGCAACCAAAGGAAGAGTCTACAACAAAGGGCCTAAATTTGAGAAAGGCAATTAAGAACTTGTTTTAAAAATTGCTGAAGAGGAGATCTCGATGCACACCAAGCTGATGCCCTCTTTAAGTCATTGCACTTATGTGCACATCACTGCAAAAAAAAAAAAAAAAAAAAATTAGGACAAAAGGCATGCGTTATAAAAAGCTTTCTTTCTGCAGAATTCCCTGAACACAGCACCTGGTTGTCCTTGAAAGACAATCAGAAAAGAAATTACTGAAATCCTGTCTGCGTGATAACGAACAGAAGTTTTGTAATCTTAAGTCTGGGCTGTGCTGCTACAGTACAGTAGCTTAGTCAGACAGACAGCAAGTTGATCCCTGATGCTCACTCTGAATAATTGATGTTATGCGTTATAATGCTCATATTAGTCACCTGTGGCTGAGCTGTAAACAGATTAAAGTCAAAGCTTTGACAAATTATCACAAAAGGAGCAATCCACCTCTAAAAAAATGAGAAAACACATTCCTAAACTAAATTTCAGTGTCAACAAACAAAAAAACTAAATCCCTATAGTCTGGGAAATTAGAATAACTAAAATCCTGCTTTGGAAAAAAGATTAAGATAACTTAAAAATCACTTAACTCATCTAAAGAATGCAGAAGATGATAGGAGAATACCAAAACCCTAAAGTCACATCAGTGATAAATAGATGTCAACACCCTGCTCATGGTTGGTGTGACAACAGCTCTCCACGTGGCTTGTGCTGACTTGCATTATAGTTCAAATAGCCCTCATGAGGGTCATGAGATCAGTAGGACAATCCGGTCTTTTCAGAAACGGCATCGTCTTACTGTGACTAAACAGATTTTTTTGGGGGCAATTCTACCTTGAAAAGTAGTTGAAGTTTATGATGCAGAACTGTACAAGTCTTGAGCACCCCCTTATTTCTTCATATTTACAGGAAAGAGGAAATAGGAGCAGCTTTTTATTGAACCACGCACAAAAAGATGAATGAAAAAGATGTAACAATGCTCATCTACATCAATACAGAATGGACAGCTTGATTCTTCAACACAGTCTGAACCCTCTTTCTTGTAATATCTTTCAAGTAGTCTTCAGGGAGGATTTGTCACTCCATCAGACCTGTTGCCACCGTTCTTCAATCCAGTTTTTTTTCTTTCTTTCATTTGGCATACCACAGCCTTTTCTCTCCATTTAAGATTGGCTACTTGACAGCCAGCCTTCCATGGAAACCATTTCTCAAGATGCTTCGGCCAACAGTAGATAGATCAACTGAATGTCCTGCTGCATCTTTCAGGTCCTGGGTCTGGTCTTAGCTGGATTTTTGTTTTGTTTTTTCCTTATTTCTTAAAAAGCATGTACTTTTAAGTATTTTTTTTTTAAAAACACTTTCAGATACCACTTACCTGTTACACAATTTATTTTAAGGCTTGACAGCCCCCCTATCCAGTTTTCTAAAGTGTTTTAAAGGTGACACTTTACACCATGCTGAGATATACCATGTTTTTAGCAAATAGCTCTTTAGGAATCACATTATTGGTGCAACATTTATATTTTGCGTTTCCATCAAACTTTTATCTTTGGCATTTTGCATAAATGAAACTAAAGAAATTAAACAAAATTGTGCATCTTTGTGAAAGTCTGCTAGTAACAAAGTGCCTAAAGATGCAATTCAAAAGTGGTTTCTATGCTAAACTGCCCGTTATGTGACACATATTGGGTTTATCCCTCTTGTTAAGTACCACTTTTATGCTTGAATGATTCATAACATAGTGTGAAGTGGCTCAACAAACAAACAAACCAAACAACATCCCTCTGGGGAAAAAAGCAGCCCATGTCCAACTAAAAATTACAAAACCGAGAAAACTATCATTTCAAGACCGTTTTTAAAAAAAACAAAACAAGAAAATCTGGATGCTTTTGATGCAAAAGTGGCTCCAGACTTTTTGCAGTTAGGTGCATCATTTAAGGAAAACTGGATATCACATATCTGACACCTGATCAGGATTATCACCATCCCATTCTTCACTGACCCCATTATCAATTAAAATCTTAAATAATCTCTAAGATTTAAGTAAGATAAGTATTACATGAGGTAAAAACGAGAGAAAAAAAAAGGGGAAAAAAAGGGCAGGGTGAAACCAGACTCCGGCGGGGAAAAGGCAGGCAGCGAACCCCGTGATTCTCATTGCTACTGCCTAACATCATTACCACAACCACCAGTCTCTGCCCATTTGCACAATGGACGACGATTAAAACCACACCGACCAGTGTTTGGCTTTGACAGCCCCTAATGAGATTACTGCAAAGCCTGAGAGGGTAAATTAAAAGTGATGCATCTCTGCAAAGCCTTGCGACAAATTAGAGGAGCCTCTTGTGCCTCGCGAGTGGCTGATCTTCCTCATTTAAGTGGTTAAACAAACTGGCTGAAAAAAAAAGGTGGTAAAACACCACTAAGAACTAAATTTGATGTTGAAACACCGGAGCTTCGTTGAAGCTGCTGAGGTACAGCTTAGCCACACAAGAAAGTCAAACTTGGTCCACGTATCTGCGTATTTCCTCGAGGAGCGTAGTGTTTCAGTCAACCCTCCCTCCTCTCGGCGCATCTCTTCCTACACGTTAAGCAGCCTGTAGCGCCGGCTGTTAACGCTTTGAAACCCGGGCACTAGCGATTCAGTTGAAGGTACAAGCAGCTCGTAGAGACGATATAAAGTACGTGCTTACCAAACAATATCGACGGCTACCCCCGGCTCGAGAAGTTGGGAGTGTGGTGTTGGCTGAGGAGAGGCGGAGTGGCAGCGTGTTACCGCTACAAGCGACGGAGTGGAGAGACTCAGCAGGAAGCCAGCGGAATAAATGAACCGCCGTGACGTCAACGGACAGCGGTCTCCACCAGAGATTGGGTAGAAAAAGAAGACATCTCACTCCTTTTTTTTGTGTCACTCAGTCTCATTTTCACCAATCAATAGCTAAATAGAGAAAGTGGGGAATGGGTGGGATTAGCTTTGTGCCAAAAAAGATCAAGGAACACACTTAGAATTTGAGGAGAAAAAAAAGTAATTTCAAAAGTAAAACTTACTTTTTGCAACCAAATTCCTAGAGCAGTTGTGTAAAGTCTTTGTCTATAGAAATGGGACTCCAATTAAGAATTTCTGCAAAAATCCATTAACACCTAACACAGTTACCGCTTGGAGAATGGTTAGAAGATTAGAAGAAAGGCTCAAATCAACATCTACTTACACACCATTGTTCAAAAATCCAGAGTTTCTGCCCGGCATATGGGATGCAGGATTTCAAATCTGATTATATATATAATTATATGATATATATATGATGATATAATGATTATTGATGCATTTTTCATCTGTGTGGCTACTTGAATACTTGTACTTTCCAGTTCGTATATCCATTAGGAATTGTCCACATCTGCATTGCAATGCATCTAAAAAACAACATGCAGAGCTCGTTTTCACTTGATAACAAGTTCAATTTTCTCATTATCTCAAGAAATCAGCCTTCTCTTGAGATAACGATATACTGTAATGTGTTCTGTTTCTTTCCTTTCTGACTGCCAATGGCAGTAAACAAAGTGGATATGTCTCCTCGCGCTGTGCGCAGGTCGAGATCTCATAACAACAAAGTTGATCAGAGGATGTGTAGGACAAGCACCAGGACAAGGATAGGCACGAGTTGTGCCCCGCGTGCCTGTGGCTTGGCCACCTGAAGAAGGCTTTGACCGACCCCGGCATAAATTGCAGTATATTGCCCCGATCACACAGATAAGAGAGGCTCCGGCAGATGGAGAGCTGAATGTTTGGACCGGAGGACGGCTCGCCACTGCTGCAGGAGAGCTCAGGCACAGACCGGCACACTGCAAAGAGGGCCAGGTCTGGTCAGAGGCATGGAAGCCCTAAGTGCCAGAAGCCTAAGCGGTCGGGAAATAGAAGTGATGCGGGCCAAACTGGAACATCTTAAGGCACTGGTGCGTGCACCATCTCCCCCCACCGCCTCACAGGGCAGAGCGTGGGATTCTGTAGAGGAGCGGGATGACATCCTGTCTACTTGAGCATCCGACTACCAGTTCTGGGGTTGTGAGGATGCGTACAGCACCAGGAGGGATTTTTCTCCGGAACTGTCTCCTCATGACAGAGAACTGGTGAGAGTTGAGGCGAAAGATGGCTCAGAAGCCTCCCTCAGGAGCGCAGGGAATGGAGATCCGTCAGAGGGGCCCTGCCCATTGTATTCTACACTTCCTTGGCCCGGATCTGGCCGAATGATGCACCGGCCGCACGTCAGGTTGGAAATCCATTTTTCCGCCGTACACCAGCGGCTCCCCCTTTTGAGGTGCCCCCCCTGCTGCCCTTTCTAGAGGAGCTCAAGCGCTGCTGGGCCGATCCCAGGGCTTACTCACCATTTCGGGATGCAATAACCCTAGCTTCCACGTGTGACGTGGTGGACCATGGGTTGGATCGCATTCCCCTGATGCGTGACCGCCCTGGTCCTCTCACCTAATGAGGCGTTGAAGAGCACGCAGTGTCGGGTCACTGATGGCCTTTTTCTAAGGCCTATGACATTGCAGCCCGCATGGGCCGCCTGGTGAATTCCCTCTCTGTACTCCTCCTGGCGCAGTCCCAGATGCTGCAGCTGGAGAAGGAAGGAACGGAGCTGGGTGACACAAATGACGCAGCCTTTCACGCCTTCGGCCTGATGGTGAGGAAACTTGGTCGTCTGATGTCCACTCTTGTGGTAACGAGATGCCAGGTTTGGCTAGCGCAGGCTACCATGTCAGACGAGTGCAGACAGACTGTGCACAGGCTCTCAGTGATACCTGGCCAGCTATTTGGGCCAGAGGCCGAAAGAGCCCTGGAGCGCCGGAAGTAGTCCAGGCAAGGTCTGGAGGCATGGGATGGGAGGAGCAGGGACATGGGACCCCCGGCCACCTGTTCCAGGAGGCTAGGGCACAGGATCCCCGCCGGCTGCAGGGGCTGACTCCACCACCGTAGTCCTGGCAGCATGGCCAGGCAGCTGATACAGACACCTGGCAGTGGGCCAGGGGAGGGCAGGTTTTCACCGCAGCAGCTGGACTACTGGGCGGCACACTCAACAGATGTGTGGATGTTGCAAACCATGTCCCAGGGTTACAGGCTGCAATTCCTCCGCCGGCCCCCAACCACCTCAGGGGTGAGATGGACTTCGATCACAGACCCCGTGAAGGCCCAGATTTTGCCACAGGAGATAGTCACTTGCAAGACGAAGGTACTTATAGGACGACACCACCTCCACCTCCTGACCCTCTATGAGGATAGGCTGTCTTGGCGGTCTTGTCCTATGGAAGTCCAGTACCATTTCCTTGGTGCAGTTGGGTCAAACCGGTTGAAGAAGGTGTTGAACTCTTTGGCTTTCTCCCTGCCCCCCTCTCCTGCACAGCCGGTGGTCTGGTTACAGCCTGGGATAGTTCTCAGGCTGTTCCAGACTTCCCGCATGTTGTTCTGCTGAAGCTTCTTTTCCAGCTTGGTCCTGTACAGCTCTTTTGCCTCCATCAGAATGAGCCGGAGCTCCCTCTGGGTGTTCTTCATCTCCATCTTGTCCTTGTTCTTAAAGGCCCTCTTCTTCCTGTTCAGAACAGCCTTCACATTGCTAGTGATCCACGGTTTGTTGTTAGCAAAGCAACAAACTGTTCTGACCGGAACCACCATGTCTATGCAAAAGTTGATGTAGTATGTCACACACTCAGTTACACTATTGATGTCCTCATCCTCATGCAAGCTCAGCAGTACACTCCAGACAGTAGTTTCAAAGCAGAGTCATAGGGTCTCGTCAGCTTCTGGGGACCACATCCTGAAGGATCTGGTGTTGGGGGGCTGCCTTTTCACCAAAGGTGTGTACTGAGGCTGCAGGAACACTAAGTGGTGATCAGACTTGTCGAGGGGAGGGGTTGGCTGTGTATGCATCTTTGACATTTGCATAAAGCAGATCAATAGTCAGATTTTTCTTGGTCAGACAGTCCACAAACTGATGGAAGGCAGTGAGAGTTTTATCCAGGGTTACATGATTAGAGTCCCCAGAAATGACAATAAATGCCTCTGGGTTCTGAGTCTGTAATCCCACAATGGTTGAGTGGATAGACTCACAAACTGCCTCCTCATTGGCCCGCAGAGAGATGTAAACACACACCGCTATCATGTGTGTAAACTCTCTTGGGAGATAATATGGTCTCAGGCTAACAGCTAAAAGTTCGAGATCACCGCAGCAAAGGGTTGATTTAACCGTTACATGACCAGGACGGCACCATCTGTTGTTAACGTACAGTATACTACCTCCACCTTTACTTTTCCCGCATGCCTTCATGTCTGTCAGCTCTCACAGCAGTGAAACCTTATAATTATCCAATTTATTTACTTATATTGGGCATATTCACTGCTTCAGAAGAGGTGTAATTAAAGACCCCCAATACTTAAACACATCTGGACTGGGTTATCCAACAGATCATTTAAAAGAAGAACAAGAACGAGAAAAAGATTTGTAATTTGTACAAAATAAAAATAAAATGTTAAAAAAAATCCACAAACAAGTCCAGTGGGGTTTTTTTATCAGTTACGGAAAAATGCTCAAGCGAAATTTTATTTCCTTCGAAAAGATGTCAAAATTAATTAGCTTCATCACCTCAAGATTGAACTAGCAGTTCTTTAAACCTTGGCCTTAAACACTTGTCTTTATAAGTTGGTCCACAACATCCGCCTTTTAACAAGTTACAGAAGGCATGAGCACTCCAGTTTTAGCAGGTTTACACCGGATATTGTTTATTGATTTTAAGATTATTTTACTTATTTACCAAGCTGATCCACTTTAATAACCCCCAATAGGTTGCAGAGATCATCTGGATAGATACTCTCAGCGTAGCCGAGGTCTCGCTTAAAGCCTAGACAGGATTCCACAGTGACAGCCCTTAGAGTCAGGAATAACCTGCCACTCAACATTCACACTTAAGAATCTGAAGTCCTATAAATGCTGTCTGAAAACTCACTTTTTTACTTTGGCTTTTAAGAGTTCAGTTTGAGTAACACCGTGTTTTTATGTCTTTATTTTAACTTGTTTTTATTCATTCTATTTTCCTGTCTTTGTTCTTTTGTATTTTGCATTTTATTAGTTCTTGTTTTTAAGTGAATTTGTAAAGCACTTGGTAAACTTTGTTGTATCTAAATGTGCTAGAGAAATAAATATGACGTTGACGGTGAATCAGGACCTCCAAATCCGAGACCATGGTCCTCAGCCAGAAAAGGGTGGAGTTTTCTTTTTCAGGTCGGGAATGAAGTTTTACCTCAAATGGAGGAGTCCAAGTATCTCAGGGTGTTGTTCACAAATCAGGGAAAGACGGAAGAGATTTGATAGGCGAATCAGTGCGGCGACTCTGCATCAGGAGAATGAGCCAAAAGGCAAAGCTTTCGATTCACCACTCGATCTACATTCCTACCCTCACCTATGGTCACGAACTCTGGGTAGTGACCAAAAGAATGAGATTCGCGAATACAAGCAGTCAAAATAAGTTTCCTCCTCAGGATGTCTGGGTTCTCCGTTAGAGATAGGGTGAGAAGCTCGGTCATCCGGGAGGGCCTCGGAGGAGAGCCGCTGCTCCTCCGTATTGAGAGGAGCCAGATGAGGTGGCTCAGGCATCTGGTTAGGATGCCTCCTGGACGCTTCCCTGAGGAGGTATTTCGGGCACGTCCCATTGGGAGGAGACCTCAGGAAAGACCCCAGGAAAGACCCAGGACATGTTGGAGGGACTACATCTCTTGGCTGGCCTGAAAAATCCTCAAGATTCGGACGAGCTAGCAAATGTGGTTGGGGAGAGGGAAGTCTAGGCCTCACCTGCTTACGCAGATGCCCTCTTGACCCGACCCAGGATAAGCAGCAAGAAAAAGAATGGATTGACAATGAACTTGAAAAACTGTGTTTTAAAGATTTTTTACTTTGAGTGGAATCTATTCAGAACATCGTGTAGAGTTGGCTTAAAGAAAAGAAAAAGAACCAAAATATCCTATAAAAGCATTGAAATGAAATTTTTTGGTCCATTACTTCTTAATAAAATCAATGTTCCACAAATCATTGTTGTTTTGTTTTCAAATAAAATCCTCTATATTATATCATACCAGTTCAAACTGTTTTTTCTTTCATTCAGACTTGTTCTAAAGGGGATTTTTATGCCAAAAAGAAAAAAAACACACACACTGAATTGACCCTTTTCTTTATTGACAAACTGAAGCTGTCCTAAGCATCATGGGCCTCCTTTTTAGCCTCCAGTTCAGAGTTAGAGTTCCTATTTCCTTTGTACTGCCAACAGATATCAACAAATTACTTCTGTATTGAGGAAATCTTGAAAAGTTCAAGCAAGTTCAGAAGCCAATTATTTTCTGTACTTTTAGTCTTGTGGAGTTTTCCATTGGTCTTTAATTTATAAAGCAGTGATGATCCTTTTTCTTTACTGGCAAATGTCAAATTGTTGCAGCTCATTGTGTTTATATCCTTAATGCAACATGACACTTCCTGTTTCTGGCTGATAAACATGTAAAGAAATTCTGTTCCTAAAACCAAATGTTTTGTTTGCAACATCTAACATGATATTTCCTCAAATAGTCGAGTCTATTCAATGCAGAAATCCTCATTTCAAACTTGACAAAATCTTGAGTTTTGTTCCCCAGTGTTACCCCTGTGATCTGTGTAAATGAAATATAAACTTTAAATTGACAACTCTGTGGGAAAATACAGAAGACAAACCCTAATTTAACACGCAATTCAAAGACCCTTTTGTTTCCTGCAGTTGGGCTTTTTGCATGACAGAGATTTCTATCAGTCCACACAGGATCATGTGGGTATCAGCCTCATCCTGAATATTTTGTTCATTTGTGTGGTTGTCCTCTACTTCCTTAAAAAACAGAGAAAAGTTTGCCCTCTAGTGTTTGAAGTTGCTTGGGACAGCAAATCAGAAATAAAGCCCACCTCAATTTATATAAAATTAGAGCATCTGCTTCTCAGTCCAAAGTAAAAACAAGCAT
Source organism: Leptatherina wallacei (assembly GCA_028567055.1). NCBI lineage: Eukaryota > Metazoa > Chordata > Actinopteri > Atheriniformes > Atherinidae > Leptatherina > Leptatherina wallacei. The sequence goes on along the minus strand of JAOXYM010000010.1, from coordinate 4,411,373 downwards.
TTTATTTCCTTTATGTTACATATTACACACATAGTAAGGGTCATCCTGTATCTTAATAAGCTGTCCATCAACGGTGGATTGTTCTTTGACCGATCCACAAGGTCATCAATAAGGATCAGTTTGAGACAACTTCCTTGTGCAGTCCTACTCTCCACACACAGATCCTCGCCTGTAAGAAAAATGTCAGAGTTTATAGTCAAATTAAAAAAAGAAAACTTTACAGGTTCTTGTTTTAGCTGTGAACATGCAACTCAATGTTTCTTCTCACCTGTGAGGTTGGCATTGAAGGTTGTCGGCACATGGGCAGTGATCACGGGGGCCCTCCTGGTCCCAGGCCAGCATGTCTGTCAGTAGGTTGGGGTGGCTCAGGCAGGACTCCCCCTTCTCTGGTTTGGGGTTACAGACTGGAAACAAAAGCTCTGATGGAAGCAGTGGAGAGACAATGATAAACACAATATCACAGGTGTTACAGGCTTATAATACTTTACACTAATCCCAAACACTAAAATTGGTTTAGTAACACTGGACTTTTTATATACAAGTCTTGGGTCATGTTTAATTCCTGGCTTTAAGTATTTTATATAACAAATTTCTACTTTTACTAAAATCAGAGAGCTCTACACATGGAGCATGCGCCATTTCCTCTGTTTGTGACTTTAAATGTAAAAAAGAAAAAAATGGATCAAAAGAGATTGCAAATTATTCGGTGTAGGTCACCTGATGATGGAGACAGTTGTAAGAAAAAATAATCCAGATTAGTGAAATCCACAAAAATAGCTCAATTTAGCACAAATAATAAGGGAATATGTTTTTGGTCAATTATTTCTCCTCTTGAAACATACTAATTGGTGTTGTATTATACACTGTTGGAAAGCCTGATTAGTCACCTTTACAACAAGGTATAACTGATAAGGGTTGTGCTTCTGTGGAATGAGTAACACAGCTAAACGTGTGGGTGCCAAACTCCTGTTTGAATTCACTCGTGTACAGATTCAAGCACTGCCATATGAGTGTCAGTCTCAGATGTACGGCTGGTATCTGATAGATAAACGAATTGGAATGAGATTCTACAGCCAGTGGCAATTCAGTATCTCAAGAATGGGATCTAACTCTAACCTCTGCAATGACAATGTTCTCCCTCATATAGCCAGGATTATCACAGAGTGCCTCCAGAATTTGGGAGTTGAGAAGATGGAATGATCCGTGGCGAGTCCACACCTCAAACCAGCTGAACACTTATGGGATCAGCTTGGACGATCAGCTTGGTGGTCCTGCATGGCTTGTGTAAATACCCCGGCTCGGCGCAAGTGTGCATAGACACATCTGGAGAAGACTTAAAGCCCAGCAAGTCTTCATCCAATAAAATCATCAGATATCAGTAGATATGCATCTGAGGCTAAAGATGTGAACAGCTCCTCACCCTGGTTGGTGGCAGAAAGAGCTACAGGTATATATCCAAAACTTTATGAGGGAAATACACTTTATTTGGATGCAGTTTGTGGGGTTTTGACTTTAACTACATTAGTGAGATCCAGAGGTGAATCTCACCCCTTCCTTCCTCAATCTTTGTTCTTCCAGCACAACCCTGGTAGAAGAGAGACTTTCTCAGCAGCATGCTGACATGGTGGCACAATATCCATTAAAATGACATGGGAATGATCTGTAATCTAGAAAGCAGGTTGGTCCTCTTTTTGCTTGTGCACCCGTACACAGATTGCACCCTGGGTGCTTGCCCACTTCGCCCATAGGAAAAACCGCCTCTGTGCTAGAGTGAGCAACACAACCACACTGGTTGACCTTCAACAACTCCTGGTTGAGGAATGGGATGCCATCCCATAGCAAAATGTGACCAGGCTGGAAACCAGTATGAAGAGGAGGTGCCAAGTTGTTGTGGCTGCGTATGGATCCTCCACACGCTGACAGTGTAAAATCAATAAAATGAAAAATTTTTGATTTATAAATATATCGTTTTTTTCCCTTATTACTGATGGATACTGCACTAATCCAATCCACCAAGCAACCCAAATCAAGAGTGAATACCAACAAGAGAATATTGCAGGGGAGTTTGGCACATTTTGTGTGCACTTCCCAAACATTTAGCTGTGTTGTTCTTTCCACAGAACCACGATCGTTGCCAGTTATACCTGGTTGTAAAGGTGACTAATCAGGCTTTCCAACAATATATCATTGAATACAGATTGGTATTAGTGAAGGGAAGAAATAATGGATCAAACACATTTCCTTTAGAGTGCTATGTTGTGGTTTTACTTATCTGATATGCAAGGATGATGGAGTAAAATCCGGCTCAGGTCTATTTGTTTTCTCACTACAGTTTAAGTCTGATTTGAGTCTTGTTTAACACTGATTGTTTGTTTTTACCTCTATACTTTTCTGCTTCTTGGAGAAAAGATTATAGTTTGACTTGAATAAAAAAGAATAAAAAAATCAAGCATTTCTAACCATGCATATTCCTCTCATAGCATCACTTATAAAGAAGAAATCATTGTTCTAGAAACCTAAAACCACATTTCACTCAGACAACTGGATTGAGTGAAATAAATCTAAATAGATATTATTTATCCTTTAATAGATTACATGCTCAAATGCAAAGAGCATTTAATTAATTCCAGCCCGGACCCCAGCGACCACCATCTACAAAGAAATACTGGGTCCCTCCTCTCCCTCGCCATGCTCCTATTATATCATCTGTCCTGACAGAGCAGGGCACAGGAGGATGTGCAGGAGGTTCACGGAGCAGAAGCAGTGTTCAAAACACAGAT
>JAOXYM010000010.1:4392892-4408493 GCA_028567055.1 Leptatherina wallacei | reverse complement strand
TTATTGTAATTCTAGCTGCTTTTTCTTATTTTTTTTATTTCTTATCTGTAATGCTTTTAATGTTTTATGTAAAGCACATTGAATTGTCTTGAACCTGAAAATGTGCAATACAAATAAACTTGCCTTGCCTTGCCTTAATTAGATAGTTTTTGTTCCACTTGTGTGTTTTTATGTTTTTGTTTGCAAGATCTTTGCCTTTATAATTTTAAAAATCAATTTCACAATCACTTCACCGGTATTTGCCATGATCTGTGGGTTTTCCTTCAGTTTTTGGTTTCTTGTTAGATTTCTGTTTGTAGTTTTGTTATTTCCTCATGTTGGTCGGTAATCTTCCTGTTTTCCAGATTCCATGTTCTGGTTTAATTTATTTTCTGGTTAGTCATACTTCCTGTTTTGTTTTGTAGTCGATCCCCTTATGAACCCAGTCGTGTGTACTTTCTGTTCCTCCATTACACCTGGTTTCTGTTTCCTGATTATCACATTTGCTTCTTGTTTGCTCCCTCTGTAGAAATAATCCTCACTTTCTTTTGTTCATCGCCAGATCCTCATCAGTCCCGTCCTGCTTCATTCTCCCCATCTTCCCTTTGACAGTTGTCCGTCAGTCTGTTATTAGTTTTGGTTCCAGTTCTTGTCAATCCAGCCATTTTAATGGCTTTAATTTAACTGAATAAATCCAGATATCTACATCTGCCCGCTTCCTGTCTCATGACAATATTAGGCAAATATTAGCGTCGGCAAAAGAAACTAAATGTGCTGATGATTGCTGATAGCAAAAATTATGGAAAACTACACAGTCAAGACATGCAAATATTAATGTGACTTCAACTTTATAAAAAAGGCACTATAGAGCTACTTTAAAATAATAAAAAGCTGCTGTATTTCAGTACATATACAGCTAGTCTGGTCACACACACACAAAAAAAGAAGCTAAGTTCATCACAAGACCTCTTTTACTGGGACACAACAGCTATCTTGGACTAATCTGTAAAGTCTGTAAATTGATGAAAATATAAGCTCCAGTGAGCTTTGAATTTTGCATTAATAATAATTATGGATGTTCTCTGAAGCCCTCTTCATCCCATTGAAAAAAATACCAAATGGTTTAGTCTACATCGGCGTTTATACCGAGTAACATAGTCTGCTTATGGATTGGTCTGGCAGCCACGGTAAACAGGAAAAAGTGATGTCTTTCCCCATGAAAGGAATGTCAGGCTGCCAAAGAAGCAAAACACACAAAGGAGAGGAAAAGAAGATGAAGTGAGAGGAAGCAGCTTCTTCCTCAGACGTGGGCAGCACCTGAACTAACACACCGTTCCAGCTGATATTAGCAGCACGTTGGGATTCATGTAGAGACAACACGGATTGCTAAATATTAGAAATGCAACGTTATTACAACAATCGTTTGACAGTAAGCCCTTTCCCAGTGTTCAATAATGACACATTTAGTACCAATGAATTTATATTACTATAAATTCATTGGTACTAAATGTGTCTCAGGATTGTGAAGATGCCACTGTCATTGCTCTGTCTGAAAAAAGTGTATGAATCAGAGCTCCAAAAACTGTAATGGTAACACCTGCTGATCAGCCATAATTTTATAGAGGGTTAGAATGAAACAGGAGATTTCAACTTTAATGCCTTAATAAATGATGAATAAGTCCAATTATTATCTGACCTACTGTTGGTGCATTTGAGTCAGATTTAATAACTTATAAAAACTATATGATCTTGAAAAAGGGTTGTCTTATAATTATCACTTTATTACTTTATTCCACTGGAAAAAAATAAAGTTATCAGGGAGTACCATCCATCAGAAAGCTCCTCAGCCTGCATGTTATTTGATCCAGAGTAGAGGTTCAGTCAGACAGGAGGTTCAATACAAAACATGACTCAGTGGACATTTACTGGAGAAGACATTTAAGCACCATTTACTTTTGAACACATTTGTTCGAACACATTTCCATCTAATGATGATCTTTTACTTCGAATGAAAATAAAGATGAGTGATGTTTGAACATTCGACATTTATTATGTTGATTTTTTTTACAGTGAACCTCTAAATTCAGGTTAAAACAAAATTACATCATCTGAAAGCTTGCTAGTTTGTGACACGGTGCATAAAGCGAAACCCAGCTGCAATGTCACACAGTGTCCCGGATGAAAAAGTTGTACATTGCGGGATGTTGCAGAGCAGTGACGGCTTCAGAAATGCACATAACGCATCTCACTGTGCCATCAAACAACTCCAGAATGCAGAGCTTAAAGGTCGGAAAGTTACAGAGTGCGTCTTTACAGACACAAGTGTACAACAACTTTGCCACCCATAAAGTATTGCATCGATAGAACATCATTTTAATTTAGATAATGAATGGTGTTATAAGCTGACCTCGTTGAAAGGCACAGCAGAGGTCTGGTCTGCAGTCGCTCTGACCCTGGCAGATAGTCCCCACTGTTCCTCTGGTGGCGTTGACCGTGCACTGGCCCCAGACACACATCTGATCTGAGCAACACTCCTCATCCTTTGTGCAGGGCTGAGTGGGGACACAGATATAGAGACAAGTATGCTAAGAATGCCCTGTTACTGTAGTTCTGCAAAATCACTTTTCATGGATTATTTGTCTTTTACCTGTGGCTTCCTTTTACTGTACAGGGTTAATACACCAGCTAACACCATTACTGGTAGATTTACAGCTCCACATATTCATCTTTTTCTGTAACATTTCACACTTATCTGACGAGATCCCGATCATGAGTGGCAAATCAAGAGCTACTGCAACAGTAAGCAGGAAATGTATTCAGGCCTTAAGAGAGATGTAATATTTAAACTATATGTTTATGAACAGGCCCTGCGACAGACTGGTGACCTGTCCAGGGTGTACCCTGCCTCTCGCCTGATACTTGCTGGGATAGGCTCCAGCCCACCCGCGACCCTGCGTGGATTAAGCGGTACAGAAAATGGATGGATGGATGGATGTTTATGAACAGATACAAATGAGTGAGGACACAAAAGAGTTTGATTATTATAATAGAAATGTTACTCATGCAAGTCAAAGCTGACAATCCACTGTGACATGATGCATATGCATCTGTTACCAGAAGAAATCAGGACCATTTTACCAGCATTCCTGAGTTGGAACCAGATTAGCCCAGAGCTTCTTTCAAATGAGAAATGTAGTCAATTTGCCAACTTTTTCAGTGAAAAAATTAAAACAATCAGACAAAATATTAATGCCACACAGTTAAACAAGAAAAGTGATCTGTGTCTAAAACCTAGAAATAACCCTGGTGTTATGTCACAATTTAATATGGTTGAGTGCTGAAATAGTGCTGAAATATGATTTAAAATACTGAAATGATTTATAAAAAGTGATGGAAACACAACATGGAAACCTTCTCATTAAATATCTTTAATATGTGCTTTTTAAGGGTCCATCATCTATAATATATGCCATTCTTAGAATATTTGACAATACTTTTTAATCAAATTTAAAGATTTGGTAAGGGACTAGGTATACTACTCAGAAAAACATAGGGATACTCAGCTTTTTGTATGATGTCACAATGAACATAAAATGCAGTAACACCTTTATAGATGAACATAATTTGACTTTTTCTAAATTTTTGAATGCATAAGTATAACTGTTGAATGCTTACGTATTCATGGCATAACATACAGTTCTCTAAGAAGACGATTAACCACAAAAAACAAGTGTTTAAACCATGAATGAACCACTAAATGTTCTGTTTCAATGACAAGTATACACTATAAATTCAGTGATCTCTACTTAGATAGAACTTTTGCTACATTTGATGCTTTCTCCATCAAATTCAATCCACCTTTTCCACTATCTTCAGATTTGCCGGTTTTGTTCCAACCATCGGTCCATCTTCTCTCAATTTACCACCACAAAGGGAATACAAATCATTTTGTAAACTTCCCCACACGGTAGTGGTCTCATCTGAAATATGTATAATCGTATCACATCACTCTATAGAGTGACACTTGATAGGATCAGAGCAGACTGGGTAGAGGAGCTTAGACTGGATGTGTCTGATGCAACATGGGATGATGTTATATGGAGTAAATGGTCAACATCATGTGCTCGCCTTGGCTTAATTTAGTTTAAGGATTTCCATTGAATTCATTATAGTAGAGTCAGGCTCTAAGATTTATTCTAATGCCAGTGGAACTTCTGTATGTTGTAATGTAGTCAAGTCTGAGGGCTCCTTTTTCTTTTGCTTATTTATTTACCTTCTTTTTAAAAAAATATATATAATCTTTATATATATTCCGGATATGTAATACCTTCAGTGGAATATTTCGTCATTTGTTGAATGTCTGAGATTATTGTCCATCTTTTGTCCATATGTTTTGAAAAAAAAGTGTACTGTGCTACTCTGAGGAGCAGTTGAGTCCAGATAATTACTCATGGATTTTGTGACCACAAGCGAATGCATTGTTGAAACAGAAATATTGTTCAGAGCAGAATGAGGAAAACAAAGACCCCCACCATATCTGTTGGTATGCAGGGGAAGCACTTGGAGTTCTCAATCTCATACAGGCAATACTTCAGGTCTCCACAGTCCTCGTCCACTATGCACTCCTGTGGGTTGTCGAGATAACAGTAACAACAGAATTAAACAGTTCACAGATACACGGTCCAATCCAACTGTGGATCACATCTTGATTTTAATGATAGCTTAGAATATTTCACAAACATCCAAAACATCTCATTTGGTGAATATCAGAACATCACAAAGCTCTCAGCTAAACTACATTCAACTATCACAATGAGAGTTGTACATGTCTCCATTACATCTCCCAAGATAATAACGTGTTTGATGATTTTTTAAAGTTTTGTCTGCCAGCTGGTTCGTTTCCATGGAAACTGTGACGGATAACATCAGTGACATCTGAATTAAACAGAAGGATTTGGTCTCTCTATTCCTTTTTCCTTCTTTAACTTACATTTGATTTTCAACCCAGTATACATTTTTTTTCTTTTTTCTTTAAAGATAAAAATGAGTTTTTAACCACTTGATGCCTGTTATTGCAAATTGACAAACCATTTCTGGCCTTTGTTGATTCTATTTTATTCTCTTTTATTCACTCTTATTTATGTATTCATTTTCATATTCATTTATCTATTATTCATCTAAATCTATCATAGTCATGATCAGTGGGTTTTTGTTCTCTTGTTTCTAGTTTTGTCAGCTTTACTTCTGCTTTGTTTCCTGTTTTATTTTGTTGAGTTTATTCCCATGAGTTTCTATTCCCTTTACTTCCTGCTCCCCGATTCTGGTTCCTTTATAGTCACACCTGGTTTCTTTTGCCAATTGCCTCACCTGCTGCTCATTTTGTGATTATTTCTGTGTATATAGACTCTTTGTTTTCAGTCATTTCATTGATCATTTTCATGTCACTTAGTGTTTCATTATTAAACCCCAAATACCACTTGGCTTCCTCTCCTCTGTTGTTCTGTATTTGGGTCCTTTTCCTCACCTCGTCCCCCTTAGAACCTGACAACTATTAATACATTCATTTTATATATCGGTTATTCCAGTTCAGGGTCATGGGAAGCTGGAACCTTTCCCAGCAATTTGCAGGTGAGAGCCAGGTACACCCTTGACAGGTCGCCAGTCCATCTCACGGCAAACAGAGAGACAAGCATTCAGACTCTTAACTACAAGGAAGAGTTCAGAGTGACCAATTAACCTAACATTTGTGTCTTTGGATGGTGGGAGGAAGCCAGTGTACTCCACACAGATTGGCAACCCTTCGAAACCCTCCCCAGGTGAGGCTCAAATTAATGACTTTCATGCTGCGAGCTTGCGGTGCTAACCACCACACCACTGTGCAGCTTAGTCTATTATTTGTTAGCAATTCATTTAATATTTAATTACATTTTATCTCATTTCAGACTTTTTTGTCATTTTTCCAAATGTTTCTACGTATTTATTTAGTTTTGTGTGAATAAATTCCGCTGGTAATGGGTTAAAAACAGGCTGCTCAATTTACCATGAATCATTTTCTTTTACCATCTGAAGTTAAAGAAATGAGCATCCTTGTGTATTCAGTCCAGTATGACTTAGTACTACTAAGCTTGAGATAAAACACAAATAATAAAACGGTTTTACTCAAGTATGAGCGAAGAAATGAGAAACATTTTCAGATGAGATGACATAATTTTTCACGAAGAGATATTTTTCGTCATGAAAATAGACATTTTTTTCTTTAAATAAGCTAGGCATGCATAGTATATGCTGCAAACTATAATTTCCCCCACAGTATAAATAAGCAAATCCTTCTGCTCATGTGTGAGATTTAACTAAACTCTTCTCCAGTGTCTGTCAAAAATAATATCAGCCCCTTGTGCAGGGTTGTGGAAAATCAGCAAAATTATGCAGCCAAATCCTTGAGATGACACTGAATAGTATGCATGAAGATGGACGTGTGAAAGCTGCAAAGTTTGCTCTGCTACCAAACACACACTTAATTATTTCCCTGGAGAATCTGCAGAAATCTGCCTGTACATGGTCACAGTGAGAGTATTTCTCTGATGTTAACACACAATAAAAAGCATGACCACATACACGCATACACATACTTGCGCAAAACAAGTCAAAACAGATGAGGATTTGTTGCTTCCATCCAGAACGCCTGCAGGCTCTCATAAAATCTTTCCCACTCGCTCACCCTTTTGGCAGCAACATGAGCCACACAGCTCACTCAGAAATAACACCTTAATGTGGTTTTTAGATATTACAGCATTTATAATTCATTCCTCTCTTGAATGTTGTCAGTGTTCTTCTTTTTTGTAGAATCTGTCAGGAAACATGGAAAGTCACAGGAGACTTCCGATAGAAACCACATACCCAGCGCTTATCTTAATAAATGACAGATGCCACAGTGGCTAAAAGGCTCAGGAGCAACTCATATTTTACCATAGAAAGATTTCCCACAAATTATTCTGCAGAAAAAAGAAGTAAGAGCTGTTACAGTCTGTGGCTTTGTTGAGTCTTTTTTTTTCAGCTTTGACTTGGTTGGAAATTCACCTTCTGTTTTAGCTTCTGTTACAGCTTCATCTTCAAACTCTTTCCTTGATTGTGCATTCTTTTGTTTTCCTTTACTGCTCTTAACTCACATCAGAACAGCTGAATAGTAAAAAAACCAAAAACAAAATGCATCATACAATCTGTTTCTTCACCTTGTTGACAAAACTTCATGAGATAAAAAAAAAAAAAATGGAATATTCATATTTAACTACAGCTGGTCAGGACAATACTCTCCTGAAAAGTAATTTACCACATGCAAAGTAAACCACAAGAAACTGTGGGATGATAGTTTTATTTCCTGTTATAAAAGGAGGGTCCCAGTTTTCCTAATCTGCAGGGGAAACGGGAAGCATTGAAGTCCTTTTCCTTAGCATCTAGAGCAGAGGTGCCCAAGTCCGGTCCTCAAGAGCTACTATCCTACAACTTTTAAATGTATCCCTTCTTCAGCACACCTTGGGCACCTTGATTTAGAGAATATAACCAGCTATTTACTCTGACACTTAAATCAATAAATATATATGACTGCTCTCCAGGTTTTAGTTTGCCAGTTGCTCCACACCTGTTATCAATATGTTTGTTGCTTTGCCTTATACAGTCTATACTATGAGGTTTCTTTTGCACCTTCCCCCTTGCTCCTATCTTTTAGATCAGGGATGTAGTGATGGGACGTTTGAAGCCGAGACATCGAGGGGTGTACCGAATATGGAAGGGGCGTGGCAAATGGAGTCTCTCTGCGATGTTTGTATCATTTTGCTGAAAACCACGTGATCAATGACAAACGAGGTCTTGCATAGTCTGGATGGTATGGTTTTTAAAAATCTAAGTGCGGTAACACTGTTGAGCTTCGTGGGTTGTTGCAGACTGGTGGTTTAAAAACTTTTTGAGGACTGTGTGTGAGGTTATCCTTTGGTTATTGTCTAAATATAAGGCTTGAAAACAATCCGAATCTTCATGAATGAGGAGGATAAAGTGGTTTTAGGTGGATGTGGTTCACCGCCGTGACAAAACACTTACATGCAAAAATCAGTTTCTCTCACCAAAATATTGCCAATTTTGATTTTTAATATGGCATGAATAATAGGTTTGTTGTTTATGCATTAATTTGTTAAAAAATATTAACACGTAAATCCCACAAATTAATATCTTTGCAAATCTTACAAGTTAATTATGATAGCCCTAATAAAAAAGCCATATATATGTATGTTTGCATTTTCATAAGTTTGTAGCTGTGATTACTTGAGGATTTGTTTGCATTGCAAACCCACCATATCAGAATAAATACTTTGAATGAATGAGTCCATGGTGTTAGGAAAAGCAAAGAACCACAAAAAAAGTGATTGAAGGGTTATAGAAAGTAGAAAAGACTTTGTTGTTATACAGTCACTTTAGAAAAATCATACAGGACATTATTATAGCCCATATACCTTCATTATTTTGTTTGTAACACTAAAATCTATTCAAGTCAAGCAGTAGATGTGGAGTAATTAGCCTTTTAGTGAAGTAATGGGCTGTAAAGCCTCCGGAAGCTTTATTTGATACATGGATGTCAAACTCCGGTCCTCGAGGACCAATATCCTGCAGGTTTCAGGTGTGTTGAAGCACGGAAAAATTAGGACAGTTTGGGCTTTGTGTTAGCAGAAGTAAAGACGGCTGCATGTACAAAGTTCTAGCTAGATCAGGGATCCCCAGCTTTGGTCCTCAATGCTCACTCTCCTGGAGACATTCAACTTTTCCCTGCTGCAACACACCTGATTCAAATTAAATGGATCTCTGAGGAGCGTTGCACAAGTCTGCTATTGATCCATTCATTTGAGTCAGGTGTGTTGCAGCAGGGAAACATCTAATACCTGCAGGGTTGGGGAACACTGAGCTAGATGAACGGAATGATGAGCATACAGATGAGGTGGTCACCTGAGAATTCATGTAGAAAGGTTTACTGGCTACAGGATTTTGAATGAAATGGTACTGATCCGTATGAAACTCCCATGTACAGATAAGAACACCACTTTCCTCCTCCAGACTGTGATGTCTGTTGTTCTCTGATTGACATGTTGATCTGTGAGACGTTCAGTCACAACATTTAAGACTGTTTATTGGTTTCACACCAGAATTGCCAGTTTCTTTTTCTTTTTGGGTATATTTGATCGTTTTTGTAATAAATAAATAAATACATATATTATTCTATATTAAGTCATTCTTAACTTTCAGTATGTTTGGCTCAGAAGCTGTAATTGGTACTTTTCTGTATTAGTAAGAAGCGATGCTCCCAGCTAAAACCACACGAGGGCAGCACGGAGCCATACAACTAATCAGGCATTTGTTGCGTGACATACAGAGTTTGCTTGTTGAAAACAGCGACACAGAAAAATCCATTCTTCAGGTAAAGCACAAGTGAAGAGATGAACAAATGAAGCAAGAGAAAACTTGCTCTTTCTTGGCATGTTCCTGGGTATTTGAAAGCAAAGTTCCTGAAACAGACCTTAAACAATCCTATGAACCATAAACTAACACACACTTTTCTCAAAAACTCCTTCCTGTTTCAAAGGAAATGCTAGAAATACTCATCAGAATCTATTTACCTCAAATAAGCTGGTGACTTTAAAAATTTAAACAGAAAATAAAGCTACGCAAAACCTGGATAATTGATCAATCTATTAAAGTATTATCAATTATTTTTATTTTCAAGTAGTTTATTCTTAATTGATCAGACAACAATAACAGAACCTTGCATACTAAATGAGCTCAACTATGAGTGCCGGTTCAGGGGAATTATTTTACAGAGAAGCTTACTTATACCCAGGCTAGCTTCTGCATCCCTGGCATTTTTTCCAGCAGCAAGCTCTATTAACATAACCACCATCTGTACAGCTGCCAGGAAAGCAAGAGATCAAAAGCACTGCTGTAAAGGAAAATACCAAAACAGGCAGCAAACAGCAATAATGACCTCAGCCCAGGCTGGCCTCCTGTTGGTAAGAAACTATGAAAAGTATATAGTAGGGCACTTTCCTGGATGAGCTCACCCTTTATAAAAAGAAGGAGAGAGTTCAGACAATGCAGCCACAGTTTCAGAGAGAACTTCTGCTCTGGATGCTTACTAAACTGTGGGCAAGTTGCATTTAGGCGCTCTGAACCATTCAACAAATATTTAGAATTCTGAATAAGAGAGATGGTTACAGGAGATAAAGAAAAAAAACACGAAGGATCTTTGTGTTTTAAAAAGGGCTGTTTTTACACTTGAATTGAGGGGAAAAAAATAAGACACATTAAGTTTGAAAGTGGAGAAGCTGGATTTTGTGTTTCTGTTTAAACAGCAAAAGGGAGGGGGGGGGGAGCCTTTCCTGAACCCAGAGTCAGCACAGTGGGAGTTGGACATGTTATCTTGCTAAATGCCGCCACAAATCCCAACTTTTATGACAAATGCAGCTTTGTGCCAGAGGAACAGAGGCAAAAATCACCTGAAAATGCATACGGCAGAGAGCATTGAGATCATGATCCTTCCTGTTCTCTCCCATTCATTCAGTACTGGATTTTCACGAAGATTAGTTCTGGTTTTTAATCCAGAAGTTTGTTCCCCTCGACTCCTGGTTGCCTCCCACCCAACCTACAAGCTTCCTGCTTCTCATCTTTATTCCCCCTTTGATGCATTTTTATTCAACTTTTGCACATTTTGCAAGCTTTTTATTGCTAACTCACTTGGCCATTTGAACCCTTTAAAGTAAGTAAAGTTTTTGCCTTTTCATCCAACACACACATTAAACTCTCACAGGACAATCGGTGCCTTTGTGCTCTAAATATTCACGGAACAAAAAGAAAAGGCAAAGGACTCACGTGATTCACGCCGTTCCATTGGCCAGACACCTCCATATGGATGTGTGAAAGAAGAGTCTCTCCAGTTCCGTTGTTGGTTTCCTACAGATGACAAAAACAGTCTGCATTCTTAATGTATTAATCACAACCCTCTGGCCCACTCCTTAGCCCACTAAAGCATATAAAAAGGCTTGTGCGTGAGAACCTACCTCATCAGTTCTGTCCAGGACCTGAGTGACTCTGTCTCTGCTCTTTATCGTCTCAATGGTCTCGTTGTGGTAGCTTGGATACAGATCCAACAAGGCTGAAGAGAATTTTGCACTCTCAGTTGTTATCTGGTGGATTTAATTATAGGAAACACAAGATACTTTTACTTTTTCAGATATGCATAAAGGAAAAATTATGAATTCTCAGGGCTAAAAGCACAGACAACTCTTTCTCTTTTACTGAACAGGGTAGATAATAAATCCATTTTAAAGTGTGGTGAATGACAGGTCTGTTAATGGTACTCATCCTGATGTGGGTCAGACTTAAAGCAGATATGGAAACTGTGTGTTGTGTCACAACACATTCCTAAAACTTGCAGCAAAACAACCAAACATATACAAAGATTTGCTCGCAAATATGAGACTTTACAGAATACAGTGCTGTGCAAAAAGTCTTGAGGCATCCCTAATATTTTATAAGCCACTAGAAAATATAGGAAACAGAGGTAGAAACTCATTGAAATGACCAAACAGAAAGTAAAATACAGTATCTGAGGCAAAATGTTTGCACAATTCTACCAAGCTTGAAAATCCAGATTTGGTATGAGCAGCTTTATTCTTCATCACAGCCTGAACTCTCTTAGACAAGCTTACTTTAAGGAGTTTTTATTAATAGTTTTCCAGAGTTCTGAAAGGACTTTCTAAAGCTCTTCTTTGGATGTTGGCTGTCTTTTGTTCTTTTCTCTGTCCAGATGATCCCACACTGCTTCAGTAATGTTGAAGTCTGAGCTCTGGAGAGGATTCATCACTCCATAAAACCTGCTGCCACTAATTTCCAGTCCAGTTCTTGTGTCATGTGGTATGCCTCAGCCTTTTCTCCCTGTTCCTAAAGAATGACTTCTTGCCATCTACCCTTCCGTGGAGGCCATATCTGATGAGGCTTCGGCCAACAGCAGATGGATCAACTGAAGGTCCAGATGCATCTCTCAGGTCCTGTGTCAGTTCTTTATTAGATTTTTTCTGTATTTCTTAATGACATCACTTTCAGACACTGTTAATTTGCTGTAGCTTTTCCCCCCTAAAGGATTGACACTTCTTTTGCACTCCACTTGTCCAGTTTGCTAAAATTTGTTTGAAGACTGCACTGCTCTTTATGCTAACATGTGCCAAGTTTTCAGTTAACCCCTTGGTACCAGGTGTCCCATGGGAGGGACATGAAAAATCATGTATTTTACCTTCTTGAGATGTGAATGATGTTTACCATTCCAGGCTACAATTAGATTCAGTAAACACTTGTATCAGACCAGTCGCAAATGCAATTTATCTTTGAAGCCTTACTGTACTCCAGTAGGAGATACTGCAACAAAAACGGTCCTGTTACATCAACAAGGGTCAAGTAAAGGTAGTGAATTAGTTGGTCCATAACAAGTCTTTTATCCAAAAATGTTTAAGGCAAAACCAAATTGTAGGTTTTCAAATGAATCTTATAATTCCTTGGGAATCACCTTGTTGTTGCAAAAATATTATTTCATGTCTGTCAAACTGTGTTTTACTATTTGGCATTTTTCATAAATGCACTATAAATGGATTAAATAATAACAATGGCACTCTTCTGAAAATTGTCAAGTCTGAGGAATGGACAGAAAATGAGAGAGTAAAGCAGAAAATGCTCAAACAAAAACTCTTAAAGACCCTCAGAAAGCCTGGAGAACTATTGCTCAAAACCACTTTAAAAGTTTACAATAAAATCTTGATGTTTAGAAGCAAAATCTATACAAGAGGTGGCTCAAGACTTATGCATATTATGTTTTATAAAGTAGAAAATAAATCGTATATACTGTCAGTGCTCTTTTTCCAGTGCGTGTAATACAACACTTGCTCTTGCATTAATGAATAAAATGTGACGCAGACCTGGTCCACTGCCTCGTCCAGTATGTGCTGAGTGTCCTCCATCAGCTCCTCTACCTCTCGGAACATGTCGTTCAGACTGACCGGGCCCGGCTCTAGGGTGTCTCTCAGGATCATCGCCTTGCTCCGCGCCGAGCCACCGGTTGCCCACAACAAACACAAACTCCAGAGCCCCGACAGCAGCATGGTACCGGACATCTTTTCTCCTGTTCCTCCTACCAGGACCTGCCGACAGTCTGAGCAGCAGAGCCGTGTGACGCACGGAGCGCGCGCCACGGCGCGCAGCTGGAATGGTTTATTTGGAAACTATGAGGAGGAGAAGAGGGGGAGTGATGGTGGGCGTGGTGTGGTGTAGAGATTTATTAACAAAACGGATCAAGTTTAATGGAGTGGGAAAACTTCAAATTGCACTCATTGGGTAAAAGTAAAAAAATTCAAAGTGCTTGTTCTGTTGAAGCATTTTAAATGTGAAGAGTTAACAGTATGAAAGAGTTGAAAAAGATGAAAAGCTACCAGATCAACACCAGATGGGATCTGCTGGGGGAAGGTCATCCCAAATACATATAGCAAATCATTAGGAACTTCAGACAGGAAGAGAACTGAACCAAAAGGTTAGACTGAAAATACCTTATTATTATTATTATTATTATTATTATTATTATTATTATTATTATTATTATTATTATTATTATTATTATTATTATTATCTAAAATCTTCAGTTACGTTTCATGATTTGTTTTCCTGTATTTATCTTTACGTGGATCTCCTCTCTTTCCTACCTCCAATTAACTATCTGACTTTTTTATTATTTCGGTAGCACCAGTTTTATATTCACTCACTGGTCACTTTACACTTGCTCAGTTGCTTGTTAACGCAAATATAACATTGCAACTCAATTTTAGTCATGTAGACGTTGTCAAGACAACTTGATGAAGTTAAAACCAGCATAAGAATGGGGAAGAAAGAAGATTTAAGTGACTCTGAACATGGCATGGTTCTTAGTCAGAGTATTTCAATCTCATCATGGTATCAAACAATACCGATACAAGCCTCGGTATTGATATATTCAATATTTGCATTGATCCAACTATCCCTGGTGTCTGGACCTTGGACAACTAAGGTATGGATCAAATAACATTACAGTCATGCACAAATAGTCACCACATCCTTTGTGCGCATATACTGGAAAGGCGAACAATCTACGGCTCCAACCCTTTGGCCATTCTTTCAATCATGGAAAGATGCTTTTACCGTCCCTTTCGATTGCTGCATTTTCATGTCTGATTCATTTGAACATTATCCACGCATAGAGAAAAAGAGGACGGAAAAAGAAACACCCCTGATTAAGCTTTTTATGTTCAACATGTGTGTTTTGTCTATCGTCCACGCCTTTCAAACTGTAGTGTGGCTGTGATTTTGGTACATTGGTCTAGGCGTATGATTCTCGCTTTGGGTGTGAGAGATCTTGTGTTCAAATCCCGGACGAGGCCCTGCATCACACATTGTCAATACATCCTTTGTGGTCATGTACTGGAAAGGTGAACTGTCGGCGGCTCCAACCCCGTGGGCATTCGTTCAATCATGGAGAGACGACCTTACCGTCCCTTTCAATCGCTGCCTTTTCTTAACTAATTCATTAGAACATTATCCACGCATAGAGAAAAAGAGGACAGAAAAAAGAACACCCCTGATTAAGCATTTTAGGTTCAACATGTGTTTTGTCTGTTTTTCGCTTGTTTCAAACTGTGGCATGGCTGTGATTTTTGGCTCGTTGGTCTAGGTGTATGATTCTCGCTTAGGGTGCAAGAGGTCAATCGCTGCATTTTCTTGCCTAATTCATTTGGAAGTCATCAACGCATAGAGGACAGAAAAAGGAACACCCCTGATTAAGCTTTTTTAGTTCAACAGGTGTGTTTTGACTGCCGTTGACGTCCTTCAAACTGTAGTTTGGCTGTGATTTTGGCCAGTTGATCTAGGCGTATGATTCTAGCTTTGGGTGCGAGAGGTCCCGGGTTCAAATCCCGGACGAGCCCCTCCATCCCAAATAGTCATTACATCCTTTTTGGTCATGTACTGGAAAAGTGAACTGTCAACGGCTCCAACCCTGTGGCCATTTTTCAATCTTGGAAATATGCATTTACCCTCCCTTTCAATCGCTGCATTTTCTTGCCTAATTCATTTGAAAGTTATCAAGCATAGAGAAAAAAGAGGACAAAAAAAGGAACACCCCTGATTAAGCTTTTTAGGTTCAACATGTGTTTTGTCTGTCTTTCGGCTGTTTGAAACTGTAGTGTGGCTGGTATTTTGGCTCGTTGGTCTAGGCGTATGATTCTTGCTTAGGGTGCGAGAGGTCCCGGGTTCAAATCCCGGACGAGCCCCTCTATCACAAATAGACACTACATCATTTGTGGTCATGTACTGGAAAAGTGAACTGTCAACAGCTCCAACCCTGTGGCCATTCGTTCAATCTTGGAAATATGCATGTACCTTCCCTTTCAATCGCTGCATTTTCTTGCCTAATTCATTTGGAAGTTATCCACGCATAGAGAAAAAGAGGACAGAAAAAGGAACACCTCTGATTAAGCTTTTTGGGTTCAACATGTGTTTTGTCTGTCGTTCGCCT
>JAOXYM010000010.1:4363020-4373607 GCA_028567055.1 Leptatherina wallacei | reverse complement strand
CCCCCCCCCCCCCCCCCCCCCCCAAAAAGCATTCCAATAGTCAAAGAAATTGATTTGTGAAGATTGGTGTCGGCTCCTACATGAGATGTAACAGTTTTTAGTCAGTGATCTAAAAAGCAAGGAACAAAGTGTTGGAAAATTTTATCTGGGCAGGGCTTGAAACTACATGAAGGGTCTGAAGGGTGTCTGTAACAGAGAAGCTGCCGTGTGCTGCCAAACTTTTAGGAAGTGGAGACCTGAGAAGCCCCCCAGGACCACTCGAGGATTTAAAGGGAAAGTGTGTGTTTCTCTGAGACTGTGTGTGACGCACCATAAGGACCAACCAGGTGTTGTACTTGGGCAGCACACACTGTCCCTTGCCATGACGCACACTTGGATACGTTGCATGACCAAGAGTTTTCAGGTGATTTTGTTTCAGGCCTTTTTGGACGCGGTGCACATTAGTGTTAAAGTGAATGCACATGCAGTGGGTTATGTGTGTGTGGGACAGAGAAACCTAATCCTGTCGCAGCTAGTACAGGACAGAAGTTTCCCCGACTGTAACAGTGAGAATAAGGCTGAGAGGCTTCCAGCGATCGGGATCTGATACTCGGCTCTGATACAGACGTTATCCAGGAAATTCTTGGCTTCAATCTCAAGCTTTTGTCTCTTCTTGGGAAGTGTTTAAAGTATAAAATGAATCCACTGCTTAATGATAAGCAAAGCTTTGTATATGACTGGAAAAACACATATTTGCAGGTGAAATGCTTTGAACATGTTCAAATTTCTTATCGGTGTGCATATTAAAGTTGATAATTGAAACATTTGATATCTAGTTATTAAAAATGAAGCCTTTTGGGCTCTTGGAATTGAAGCCTTAATGAAACCGGTGTTTGCAGTACTGCTTTTGAATTGTTGAAGAGTAAATCTTGAAAACAAGTGCCAGTTTAAGCGGATTAAGCAACTCAGTTCATGAAGACATGTAGAAATGGTCAGGATGACTTACTGACGTTCAAATTGAGCATCAGTATGAGGAAGAAAGGGAATTTAAGTGACTCTGAACGTGGCATGGTTGTTGGTCTGAGTATTTACTGGGATTTTCACACACAATCAACTCTACAGTTTACAGAAACTGGTCTGAAAAAGACAAAATATTTCAACCAAGGAATGGGCAGACTGGTTGGAGATACTGAAAAGGCAACAGGAACTCGAATAACCACTGATTTTCAATTAAGGTATGCAGAATAGCATTTCTGAACACACAACACGTCCAACCTTGTGCAGATGGGCTACAGCAGCAGAAGACTGCACCAGGTGCCTCTCCTGTCAGCTAAGAACAGCAAACTAAGGCTACAATTCACACAGACTCACCAGAACTGGACAATAGAAGATGGAGAAACGTTGCCTGGTCTGACTCTGTTCTACAGTCATTTAGCAGACGCATTTCAGCTCCACATTCAGATGCTCGGCTCAGAATCTGGTGGAAACATCATGAAAGCATGGATCCATCCTGGCTTTTATCAGTGGTTCAAGCTGATGGTGGTGTAATGTGGGGAATATTTTCTTGGCACACTTTGGGGCCCATAGTATGAACGTGACATGGTCTAACCAGCACAGCCTACCTGAGTATTGTTGCTGACCATGTCCATCCCTTTATGCCCACATTGTACCTGTCATGGCACCAGGATTTAATATTTGGATGAGCTTTGGTAATTTTGGGTGGGCCTTAATTGAACGAGTAAATATTGTTAGTAGAAATGTATACTAATTAAATCATGTACCTGCATATAAACAATACAAAGTTTAACTTATTCCTTTTCTGTCTGTGAATTGTGAAGATTGTGGGTATAACGAGAGAAACCATTTGATGAACTGGATTAACAGCAGGGGCACACTGCACCGTTAATTCTCTGACCATTCAGAACAGTTTTATTCTTTAAAGAAACAAAAGAAAACAGGAAGACATTTTCTGATCCACTTCCTCCCAGATCATTCGGTCTAATAGTAGCACCCCAGATCACACAAACACAAAGTAAAAATAGTTAAAAAATAAAGACAATAAGCTGCAGTCAAGGAAATAGACAAACAGAACTTGTTGTACATGACAATTTTAATAACTGAAAATAAAAACTAAGGCAATTTTTCTACTGGCATCTTAGGGTGGGCCCAAGTGCAAGAGGGTGGGCCCAGGCCCACCCACCCACAATGCTACGGTAGCAGTGTACCATCTACTGATGGTTACTTCCAGCAGCATAATGCACCATGTCACAAAGCTCAAATAATCTCCAACTGGTTTCTTGAAAATGAAAACGTATGTTATCTTGGTGGTAGTGTCTCAAAAAATTTGAGAACCACTGCACCTTTGGGATGTGGTGGAACGGGAGATTCTCATCATGGATGTGCAGCATCTGTGTGACGCTATGATGTCAATATGGAGCAAAATCTCTCTGAGGAATGTTTCCATCACCTTGTTGAATCTATACCATGAAGACAGAAGACAGTTCTGAAGGTAAAAGGGGGTCCAACTTGGTACTGGCAAGGTGTAGCCTACCTGATAAAGAAGCCGCTCTGTTTTTTTTATGGGCTTAAAAAAAACAAAAAAAAAACTGACTGACTGGCTCTGAGGCCAGTTGGAGCAGAACCTTTAAGGTTAACAGCATGGACTTGAGGTTGATTATTTCAAGAAAGATTAATTGTATCTCCACTCTCCCCTCCTCTGCTATGCTGCCACCTTCCCTCCAAAGCCCCTCCCTGCAAACAAAGCTGCCATGCATGCTTTGGTCGGTATGCAAGGCAGCTGTAGAAGTGAGACTTTTCCTGGTTCTTAAATAGGTGCCTTCACTTGGATAAGGCGGATTCTCATAAATAAAGATAAGATAATACTTTATTGACGGAAAATTGCCCTGCAGTACCGAATCAACAATCACTACAGGCAAGAGTGCAGTCATACTAAACAAAGACAGTCCATAAATATCTCAAGTGATTTACTTTTCACCAGAGGGGATAGAAAAAGAGAATGAAAGTGTTTCCCACCTGCAGCCAGTCTATCATGCAGCCCACTCATTGCAAAAGTTTTTCCAAAGACACTGACAAACATGACCATAAATAAATAAAATTTTGGGTTGATTGTTTAGCAGATACATTTATTTGATTAGGGTACCTAACTCCATTTTGTATCGGTAACCTATTTTTTCTTTATTTTCAGCACTTATCCGCCTCTCTGACATTCGTAACTACTCGATTTATTAAAGCTTAACAACAAAGCTCGGCCTCTCTGGAAGAATCAGAAAACTGTTTTTAATCAGCCTGACCACGTCTTATTCCCAGTAAATTCCCCTCTGTCTTTCAGCCTAAATGTGTTTTTATCTCAGTGAAGAAACTACTTAGTGCTGCTGTTGCGGTGTCAATGAACATTGGTTCCTTGGAGCATGATATGTTTGTGAATTATGGCAAAGTTGTTTTTCACTAGAGATGCTCATAGTTTAGATGTTCTGTGAAAAACTCTGTTTCATGTCAGTTTCAGGCCATGAAACATGAAACTGAGTTTTTGAATAATTTGTGTGTGAGGCCCTTTCTGCAAATGAATTGCCCTTTTTGGGATTTAACACATTTTCTGAATCTGAGTGCTTCTAGGATGTGATTTAAACTGACTTTTTTTTTATTTTTTTTTTATAAGTTTTGCAGTAGATATCAGAAATTACTTTTTAAAATGTTTTTTTAAATATTGCTTGACTGTGCAAGCAAGATAATGTGTCCCAAGGAACCAGAAATGAGGAACATTCTCATGGCAGAACGGGGAAGTGATGTTCCTCTGATAGTAGGTCAACTTCCTCATGAGTTATCGTTTCTGAGCCTGGAACAATTTGTTCAGCTGAGTTTCAAAACATGTAGTCTGCTGTGGAAATCTTCTGTGTTTCTTTTGCACGATGCTGTTTGCATATTATCATGGGGCTGTGTGACCTATGAAAGTGTTTTCTCTGTATTTCTGCAGCCGCAGTGTTTGAGCTTCCCCCATGACCGCTCAGCTGAGCCCATTCAAGTGCACACTCGCTCATAATCCTTTCAGGCATTTGATAGAGCTGGAGGAGGAAAATATCTTTGTTTCAGAGAAAAATCTGCAGATTAGTTGATAACTGTTTGATCCCTGCAGGTTTGTTGCAGTTGGTTGGAGCTTTAATCCACCACACTGATGTATGGTTACTGCAATGTACCATTGCAGGTCATTGCGAGTGTGAGCTGCAGATATTTCTCACTTTTGAAATGTGGCCTCTGCTTTATTTGATTCAAAAGTTTTAATCCTCAAAGTGGACTCAGTCCCCACTCTCCACAGAATGAAGCATGTAATCTTTACTTGATGCCCTGTGAGGCTGTTTTCTAGACCGTTTCATTTATTTAGAAATTCCATTTTCTGGATTTAAAAAATACCAAAACAATTATGTTCATAATGAAAACTGGGATTGGCAGTTTAATGGCTGTGCACGTTTATTTGCACAAAGCATTATCAGATTACACAGTAAAATGGTAGAAATCTGGTTGCCATTTCATCAACTTTTAGTTGTGTACAGAAAATATTGCACTAATCATCTATTTCATCTGTTTCTTGACCTCTTCCCCCCCCCCCCCCCCTCCCAGTCTCTCTCTAAACATGTTTTTCTTTTTCTTTTTTTTCTTTATAGAAGCATCTAAATATGTCAGCCTACACGGACTAGAAGTTTAAGTTTACCAGTGTGGAAGGAGAATAAAGGAGAAGGAGATAGAAGTGGAAGAGGAGGATACGTTTTTAAGGAGAGTGGACTCCGGTTGCCGCCAGTGCAGATGGGTGAGACGGAGGACGAGCGCACGGCTCAGGCCAGCCAGCTCTTTGAGAACTTTGTCCAGGCGTCCACCTGTAAAGGGACTCTGCAGGCCTTTAGCATCCTGTGCAGACAGCTGGAGCTGGATCCTCTGGACTACAACAACTTTTACAGCTCACTGAAGGCTGCAATCAGCTCCTGGAAAGTCAAAGCGTTATGGACGAAACTGGACAAAAGGGCACAGCAGAAGGTCTATAACCAGAATAAAGTCTGCCAAGGCACAAGGGTAAGACAATTCAATGAGAATGGCATGTGTATGAGTCTAAAACTGTAAAGATAATTTGGAACAAGATTTGTTCTGTGAAGATTGGGTTGTAGCATCCAAGCTTACGGCTAACATGCTAGTTAACAAGCTTCTGTTTTTGTGTAGTTGGCTCTTTCCTGTCGACTTTGTGTTTTTTCTATGTGATAACATTTTTTATTAAAAGAGTAAAACCTTAAAATCTATCATCTAGCACCCTAGGTAAATTGGTTACAAACAGTATGAAACACCTATACAATTTTTTCATGTTATGTATAATTTGTTCCTCTCTCAAAGCTCAGTTAGTAGTTCCTCTTTTCTGGAACAGTCTATTTTATGAAGATGAAAAATATGAATACACATTTCCAATACCCATGTCCTCGTATAACGAGCCACTATTGGTGCTTCTGTATGTGTTTTTCCTTGCTGCAGTTTTTAGAAACAAGCCACCAGCTAAAAATATCCTCGCTGTATGTGGCACAAATTTGTTTGAAGAGTAGCCTTACACACAAAGTTCCTCTTTGTCACAAACGAGAAGCTTTTACATGCGAATGTGCAGGATTAGCTGTAACCATCTGTAGGGATATTGTAAATAATCAAAAGGAAAATCGACAATGGAAAGAAACTGAGCGTCAAACTGATGAAACTCTGGTGTAAACTAAAGAAGTGCTTAAGTTTGGTCTTTTGTGAGCAGCATGTGTGAATTTACACGTGTGAAATAATAATTTAAGCACAAAACGCAGCTTTGGTTGAAGGTAGACCACAGCAGTGCAGGCCACCGGAGGGAACGTGCTGTGTGACTAAAAGGGACTACACTGCACGAGAAGAAGCTTTAGTATAAGAAATAAATTTGCCTGTATTACACTTTTTTGTAT
Source organism: Leptatherina wallacei (assembly GCA_028567055.1). NCBI lineage: Eukaryota > Metazoa > Chordata > Actinopteri > Atheriniformes > Atherinidae > Leptatherina > Leptatherina wallacei. Next base: position 4,367,659 of record JAOXYM010000010.1, on the reverse strand, counting down.
CAGTCCGAAAGGAACAAATTGGTTTGAAAAGGCTATTTACAGTATACTGTATATACCATGAAAAAATGTATGAAATTAAACTATTATGTAAATTGTTTGTTTTTATGTGCAAACAGTTAATTAGAGCAAAATAATCTGAACTTAAAAAGCATGATTAACTGGGTTTAGTGGCTGTAACTTGAGAATCTTATTAATATGATACATGGATAATTTAATGTAAGATGCTTAGTAGAAAAAACTGTCTGAGCAGGGGCTGCCTGTGAGCTTAACTGTATTAAATGACTTCTGCTGAGGCCCAAACACAGCGTTGAAGCTCAAATATGCATTTCATGTGACACATTAAGCTTCTCATATTTGTTGTTTTATGTCCCGTGGTGCTGTCGGACCATGTATGTACACACACGTCATGTAGCACTTTGAGCATAGTGCTGGACAGGCTTCATATCTGAAGGAAAAAGATAAAGCATCCAGGAGGGGGAAATAGGCCAGAGACTTGCAGAGGGGAGATTAGCTCTGAAGGGTTGGGCTGAGGGTTCACAGCGCCAAAAATAACAGCAAAACTATTATTCCAGACATTTTTTAGAGAAACTGTTATTTAGAGAAAGATAGAGCAGCTGAAGCTGGGCGGGCCAGCTCTGTTTTCTGATACTGTCTAAAAGAAAGCAGTTTGAGAATGCATGACTAAACTCTTCGTTAATTCACTTCTTTTACAAGTAAGATGGAAAAAATGACTCTCCCTCGAGTGATTCCTGCTCTAAACTGTAAAACCATAATTTCTCAAATGGCTGTTCTAATTGTTTTGGTTTATTCCCCAAATAACCACAAAATGGAAAACTTTGCTCTGACCTAGAAATGAAACATAGACTAAAATCAGAGAGGGCCTTTAAATCCAGCTTTTGTTTTCAACATATTGGTGCTGCTTTTCTCGTTTCATTACCCTCAGTTGAGAATGAGAAAAAGAACAGAAAGACTTAGTGTGAGGTGTGACCCTAATCCACACTGATACTCTTCTCGTGTTTGCCATCTACTGCTTCGTCATGAACCAGAAAAATTACAGCAATGTTCAGACTTTGGGAAACCATTTTTTAAATGAAAACCAAGAGAGGAAATAAAGAACCAATGATATAAATCATGTGCAAATTCTGATTCATTGCAAAGCCTTATCCTTTCAAATTGTTGTTTCTTAATACTTGCACCTATTGACAGGAGTGAAACCTATTGACCTAGATATAACATCTAGTTTATTGATTTCAAACAGGAGCAGGAAATTCAGAGAGCTTGCAAGTGCACATCAGCAGAAATGAAGCAATATGATGGATCTTCTGCTGAGACATGATGCTGCTGTTGACTTTGTTTACATTATTAAAGGCTATTTCAGCTAATGCAAAAATGCATATTTACAAAATATCTGATTTAAACATTATAGGGATGAAACTGTTTAGTGAAGCTGCAAGTTAATGAGGGATTTAATTTAAAGGGAGATCGAGGTGTGTATGGAGTCAGTTCATGGAACAATATGGATTAAAAAGAACAACTAAAGAAGCAAAGACAAATGTTAAAGCTGCTTTGATAAGAAAATAAAATATAATGTCAAAGCTTTATTTGTTTTGCTCTGTGGTGATATGAATACAGTAAATGAAATGTAGATAATGAAATATTTGTCAAATCAGTGGCATGTTGGTCTGCAGCTGTTTTTAGTTACATTTTTATATGTTTGGTTAATTAATGATTTGTGTGAGAGAGGCAGATTATGTGAGATTTTTCTTTCTGCTCCTTTTTATTCAAGTGTTTGACATTTATGTTTGTATTGGTTGTTTTGCTTGGTCAAAGAATTAAATAGATGTATAAAAGTAACAAAATAAGATGTAATGAAGAAAAGAGAGAATTGGATGAAGTCCTCACCTGGGCTTCACAGCTCAAGATTTTCCATGATGGATGAGTCCTCAAGCCTGGATTTTGTATTCAAGAAGGAAGAAAAGTAGCCACCCTGGTTGGCAACTTCTCTTCATATGTACAAAATTTTATACTACTCAGATTTCTAACTAAATAAGTCAATACACCTCCATACTACAATCAAACATTAGCCAATAATTTTAAGAGCACAAACCTTTCCCATGTCTGGGCTTTACTAAAAGGAAAAAATCCTTAAAGCAGCATTAAGAGATTTTCTTGATCATACAAGGTCGCTGGGACACAACACAGGTGTTTTACCTTGTAATTGCTGTCATGTAGGCAAACCGTTAGCATTCATTATACTTTTTGTCTGCCACAATGTAAAACTCCAATATTAACTCTTATTTCAGCTTTCTGCATTGATTTTTCACCAGTTCCTGAGGAAAATATTTGATATTTAACTATTCACAACATTTACAAGCTAGCCGTTTTAAACCTCATGCATGTGGTTTATCATAGTTTGTTATTCTTTAAAATTGCTTCTGTCAGTGAGAATGAACTCTGATTTAAACATTTAAGTTGGACAAAGTAAAATTAAAAACAATTTATATCCAAAGCATGACTAAAACCTTCTGTCAGCTTAGAAATATAGTGCTAACTTTTTAAATAGGGGTGCACTGATCTGCCTCGATTTTCTTAATTTTCGAGGATCAGTGATCGGTCGATACTTATGTGAAAATGGCAGATTTTATGCAGAACAAGAAAAAGAGCAAAGATCTGCAATTTATGCAAGGCTGAAAGATGTTGTGGTGAGGCCGCAAACCAAACATTCAACACAACATACCTCATTGGCCAATCTTTTCAACTACCTTTTATAGTTTGTATGCTTTCATGAGTATTAATTGTTTTTCCGTTTTTTAAAATAACATTGGAACATTGAAGCTGTATGCTGTTAGTTATTGAAATAAAAACAAACAAAAAACCTGTATCAGCCAAAATTGGAATCGGCAGGTCAGGCTTCTTATTGATCGGTGATCGGCCAGAAAACTGCAATTGGTGCATCCCTATTTTTAAATAATCAGAAGTCTACGTATGTCATTACAATCCTTAATGAGATGCATTTGATGCATAATGATGAGACTTCTGAATCGAACATTTGACCCTCTCCTCATTCTTTCTGTCTCTTCTTTCACCCTTAGTGTCTGATCATTGGTGGGGGCCCTTGTGGTCTGCGGACTGCCATCGAGTTGGCCTTGCTGGGCTGTAAAGTGGTGGTGATTGAGAAGAGGGACACTTTCTCCAGGAATAACGTGCTTCACCTCTGGCCCTTTACCATTCACGACCTCAGAGGTCTCGGGGCCAAGAAGTTCTACGGAAAGTTCTGCGCAGGCGCCATTGACCACATAAGTGAGTAAAAATCTGTTATTTGATTACTCCATCTTTATTTTGATGCCTTATCAATTAATGAAGTGAGAAGACAATGTTGAAAAGCTGGGGATGACTTTGTTCCTTTCTTTATTTTAATAAGAAATTGAGCAAATCTAAGTATTGCATATTAGTTTAAAGATATAGCAACCATTATTTTATTAAGTTGAGACTTGAACCAACTTTAGAAACACTGCATTAAAAGTGTTTATGTCTCTCTGCCATTTTCATTCCTGCTTCTAGAGATAAAGAGATCCATATGTGTGTAAATAAGACTTACTTTGCATACAAGTGTGTTAAATCACTTCCTTTCAGATAAATGTGACATTGTCTAAGCCAGAGTTGTTCTCATAAAAAGTGGCTTTTTTTTCTTTTTCTGCAGCAACTTTCTGCTTTTAAATGTGTCACGAAGCAGCTTGTATTCATGTGACTCTGCAACTAGTGTGAGGAGATTTTCCAGCAACCTACTTAACTGTGGTTTTGTATCTGTACTGTTCCCTTGTGGATGTTTCTACTTGTGCTTGTTGCTCTCCCGCTTTAGTAAATGTGTCATGTATTAATATCTTCTTGAAAAGCAAAGTTCTGCTAAGTGTAGCTCTCATAACTGTAACTTATCTGTAACTACAACTGTGTCAATGTAACCTTCATATGCTCCTTGTTAAAAATGGAGCATTTGTGTCATTGCAACTAAAAAAAACTGTTATAGTATAAAAAAAATTCTGCTGATTATTAATCTTGGACAATCATTGCGGCACCCAGAACTTAAACCTAGTAGACTTGAGTTTGTCTTCCACCGTGCCAAACTCTAACAGTCTTTAGACTTTATGTTTTACTTCTGATTATTCCTCATTTATATTTAGGCATCTAAACTTCTTGATCAGGTTTAAGAAAATATCCTGACTTGTCTTAAAGTAGACTGCTGCAGCATCAGTCTTTTTTTAGATTTTAGATTATAATGCAAAACCAAATAAATTACAAGGGTCCACGGTGTAATCCAGGACATAGCACCATAATATTATAGATCTGCATTAACCAACTGTATTGAAGTAGTTTTAAATTGGTGTTGGCAATTTGGGATTGTGCCTCCTAACAGGCTGTGACCCAGTCATGTGAGATGTCCATTTTTAGCTCTGCTCTCCATGTTTCTAGTTTGGCTGTTGATGCAGCTGCAGCATCAATCTACATCATGGTAAAAGTTCCCATTTTTTAGCTTGGCAGGTAATGAAGTACACTCCCCTTTTATCAGGGCACAAATACCAAAGGATTTATTGTTCCTGCTCAGGATTGGGGGGGGGGGGGGGGGGGGGGGGGGTTTTTTTAA
>JAOXYM010000010.1:4334141-4356109 GCA_028567055.1 Leptatherina wallacei | reverse complement strand
CTTAGCTAGGCTATTTGTTATGAATTTGCTTGTATGAATCAATGAATGACAATCAGATTGGCTCAAACTGATTGTCTTTGAAGCGCCCTGAGATGACATTGTTGTGAATTGGTGCCATACAAATAAAGCTGAATTGAATTGAATTGGTTGTACCAACCAGTCTTCTGCAGCAGTTTACACACTCTTCAAATCAGTTTTAGTTATATGGCATCAATTAAATCAATGACAAAGTCATCTCAAGGCACTTTAAAGAAGCAGTCCAGTCCAATTATGAAAGTTCAATTCATTTCTATATAAGAATAATATATTAAAACAAATCCAGTTAGTCGATTTAATTTAGTTTTTAAAAAGAAAAAAAAAGCATAATGAAGGAAACCAATGGATTGCATCAAATATTTTAAAGTCAGCTTCTCCTCCTGAGCATTCAGGTGTGGCAGGCGACTAGGGGGGGGGAGAAAAGCAAAAAAGAACAACTTTCATATATTTATACATCTGAAATAACGAGTGAGGAGAGAAGAGTGCAGGGGGGTGCTCAGTTTCATCATGGGACATCCCCCAGCAGCCTAATCCCATGGCAACATAACTAAAGGGATGGCTAAGGGTCACCCAAGCCAGCCCTGACTGTAAGCTTTTATCAAAGAGGAAAGTTTAGGTAGAAAAGGTGTCTGCTTCCTGAACCTAAACTGGAATTTCCTGTTTAATTAAGTTGTTTTTCCGGCACACAGATGAACATTGTGTTAATGTCTTATGTTTATAAATGTGCTGATGTATTTATGAGTGTAGGTTAGCATATCTTTGGCTAAAAACACTGCTGAATGTGTGTTATGCTATAAGAACACAAAAGTAAGGTGTTTGTCTTTGTGTTGCTGCAGCTTCACACATACTGCACCGATAAACAGCTGATCACACATTCATATATGAGAATAAAAGTCATCATACTGAAGTGCGCTCTTCATTGGGAAAAAGCTTCACTTTGTCTCTCAACAAATCAGTTCACTTCAGTTCTTGTAACTTGGAAGCTGCTGTTTCTTAAATCTCCTCCTTTGATCTTCTCTGTCTGTCACAGGGAGAGTATTTACCGTCTGCTGCCTCAGACCACCACAGAGAACATCAGTAAAAACTTTGAACAGTACAGCATTGATCCTGCTACCCGTTACCCCAACCTCAACTCCAGCTGTGTGCGCCCACATCAGGTCAGTTCAGCACTCAGAAATATGCATCTGAACCTGCTGTTGCTTGCCTGTTGTTACCAACGACACTCAGTGTTGTCTAAGTTACTTTAAATCAGTATGCTGAAGAGTTGTGGACTTTTTACATAAATGCATTCAGAAAACTGTTTTTCAAAACTCTCTACAGTAGAAGAGAAATATCTTTTAATTTGCAAATACCAACTTGTTTTGAACAAGTCTGACTACAGTTACTGTGTTATAAGATAAAATCTCCCCTTCCAGTGTAGAAATTCAAACCACCAACCCCAAACATAAACAAAAATAAGGCACTGTGCTTGGATGGTTTTCTAACATGCAAACTATAAACTGGAGATGGTTATTCTGATTGAAACGGGTCAACATATCACATTTCCCAGCACAGCTACTGAATGATGCTATATTTTATGTAGCCAGAAAAAGTTCAGTTTCTTGCAATGATCTGTGCAGGTTTAATTCTTAAATGTGGCTGCCGGGATATTTGTGTGAACTGGGAGGCTCCAATCACCCATTTGGTAATGCTAGTCCTAGTTCAGGTGGCCTGTATACCTCTTTATGTATTGCCAGACAACACAACTGTGAGAAAAATGTTTCACTATGGTTGCTATGATCATTAGGGACAGATATCAAGTTTCTGAATCAGATTAAACAGATTTTAAAAATATTAAATTACGCATTATTCTCTCAGGTGCGTCACCTGTTCATTAACGGACAGCAGGACTCTGGTCAGGTGGGAAAAGGAGGTCCAACACGACGATCAGTCAACCTGTCCAGGAGAGGTGAGTATTTCCCCAAAACTCCTCTCCAGCCACCAAAACTATTATAAAATGTAACGTTATGATGTAACTAAAATCATCCAATCACCTCCAACATTTCTACCATCTGCTATCTGGAAACAAAATCACGAGGAAGTTAGTGACGTGTTTTAATGCTGAGTGCACACTCGTACTGGAGATTACTGAGCTGATTCATGTTTATATGCAGAGCGTTGATGCTGCTGCAGGTTGTATTTACAGAAGGAGTTGTTGTAGTGATGACTGATGTCATCTACTCAGAAAGGACTATACTGCAGCTTAAAGACTTGTAATTTAATCATCCCATAACTCATCATTGAGATCAGATGCCCTATTAACTCTGTGAAAACTTTAGTTGAAATGGCTCGCTTACAGTTTATATAAAACCTTCTTGTATCTGTTAGATTCATAAATACTGAAGGAACTTCACCTTAAACATAATAAGTAACGAATGTTTAAGTAGTTCAGTGGTTTACGTCATAGTAGTGAAACTAGCTTTATCTAAGCCAGAGGCTCGACACGCCTCGTCCCAGACAATACAGCAATATAACATTACACCAGAATGAGGGTCAGACATGAAGCGTCTGAGTCATATGCTGACCTGATGTTTTTGGATCTGACTGATAAAAACAGTGTGGGGCCAGTGTTATCTCAGCTGAGACAGCAGGAGCTTTTCATTGTTTAGTCTGAAGTTGGAGAAGCCGTCTTTGGTGGCAACATGAAAATTTATTTACATGCTGAAAGCGGCGTTTATTTAAATTAGTTTGGAAAAATTTTGAGTTCTTTTTTTGCCATCTTGTTTTGGTCTCCTGCAACTCCTGAGAAAAGTTATCTGGTTGATTTGTTTTCCATCCCTCTGGTGTTGATAGTATATTGTGGATTCTTTTATAAAACATCTGGGTTTAAAAAAAAAAAGAAAAAAAAAATACTTTTAGATATCTGTATATTGTTGCTTGAAGTGAGGTTAATATGAGAAGTTCATATTAATGTAATATTTGATTTGTAAAATGGAAAACTAAAAGAAAAATATTAAAAACAGACTAGAATATAATTATTATATACTCGTTATAGCTGAAATTATTACATTTGAATACTAAAACTTTATAATTGTAATGTTTAGGTTTTTTGTCATTTTGTTTTCAATCGGCTCAGAATTCTTACTTTACAAACTTTTTTTTTTTTTTTTTTTTTTTTTTTTTTTTTATAGAGAAAACGTGACTAAAATCTACAAGATCGCATGATCAGCAACTTTTTCATATTAATACAAGCTTTCAGTAACGCAGCGTACTTGTTGGAACTCATGGTTAAATCCTGATCTGTGAAGGAAACACTGTTACGCACTTCAAGGCACATCAAAGTGTGTGAGATCTGGAGATTTTCTAAGTAGGTCACTATGTTCAGTGAGCTGAATCTCTGCTGTGCTGCCAAGGTTTGTCTGCTTTAGCCATGGAAAGTGGATCAAATTTTCAGTCACAAGGCTGAAGTCCAAATGAACCGATGGTTTGAGCATGTCAACGTGTCAAAAACTTTCCATCCCTGATGATAAAAAAAAATAATAAAGCGCCCAGGGGGAATGCTTTATCCTATCTGGTATGAATAACATCCTTTCTTTGATGCTGTGTGGCCATCCTGACAGTATGTCCGACATGGTGTTATTCTCCCGCAGAGTCCGAGGTGCGTCCTAGCCGGCTGCTGACCTGGTGTCAGAAGCAAGCGCAGGGCTACAGAGGCGTGGATGTCACCAACCTCACGTCTTCCTGGAGGAATGGCCTGGCCCTCTGCGCCCTCATCCATCGCCAGAGGCCTGGACTCATGTAAGAATGTGCACAAAGTCATGATGTGACTCAGGAGATGTTGATGGTTATTCAGGTGTGGGCAGCTTCCTCTTGGCTTGTGAGTCATCTTTCAGTCTCTCTAAGTGGAACTCATCTTTTTGAGATGACATGCAAACAGACAGCTGTAAGTTCAGGAATGCGCTTCTGTTATAAAACATTACCAAGTGAAGTGTAAGAATCACTGATCCTCGCTGGTGGAGACAAATCTGCTGACTGGTGAAAACTAAATGACATGATTCGCTTTGGCTCTCATCCTCTGTTGCTGATGAATCTATTTTCCGACTGATGTTCAACTTTAAAGTTGAGTGTTAATTAACAGAAGCTACAGCGATGATAAAACTCATCCATTAACAGGCTGACAGCTGAATGACTTGATCCAGAACACGTGATGTTTGATGGTTTTGCTGCTTACACATAAGTGAGAAAGCCAATCTAAACGCCACAGTGATGGCTTTGAATGACATCATCTTTGGGGATTTTGTAGACTAATGCACTTATGTCATTGCAGCATCTGTCATAACACCAAGCCGTTAATTCCACACGTAACATCAGTTATATGGAGATGACATGTTTGCTTACTTGGTGTTTTATTTATTTTTTTGTGGTCATAACTTTAACTAGTCAGTCAAGACAGTCTTTAGCTGCCATAGCCTCTTCTTTACTAATAAACTATAAACATCCTGTATATTAGCATCATATATCCTAATCACTATGCACACAGACTACAGATATGTTGGCATTTTGAGAAGATAAATGTACACGTTAACATGCTGCTACTCGGTTATTGTTCATAGATAATCTAGTATTTGTAAGGCAACGTCACATCTACTCTAAAAGATTAGACTAGTTGTTCATTTTCATCTTAAATCTGTGCAGATTGTCTCTAAACATTAATACAACTGATAAAATTGATAAGCCCTTATTGATAAACCCTATCAAACCCATGTACACATGCAGTACTGTACATACACTGCCTGGCCAGAAACAAGTCCACCGTTGGCTTCATGGCATGCGTTCACCCTGGCTTATGCAATGTCACAGTATTTATTTAGGCCCATATATGCATTATTTTGTATTGACGATGATAGTCGGACCGCTGCATAAAATATTCTCTTGTACAAATCAATGAATCTCGATAGGTTTGACTGTGGTTGCCAATCCATATCCTAAAATGGTGAGCGTGTCATGCTCTCAGAACCACTCTTACGATGAAAGCTATATGAATCGTGGCATCTGCCTGTGCTGGGAATATGAAGGATGCATCAAGAAAAAAGCACTGAAGCTCATTCACACATCTCATCATACTCGTCTTCTTTCAATTTCAGTGACTTTGACTCTCTGAATGAGGAGGATGTGGCCGGGAACAACCAGTTGGCGTTTGACGTGGCTGAGCGGGAGTTCGGCATCCAGCCGGTGACCACAGGAAAGGAAATGGCTGCGAAGGCCGAGCCAGACAAGCTGCTCATGGTCCTCTACCTCTCCAGATTCTATGAAGCCTTCAGGAACTCACCGGGAAATAACAATGGTCAGTCATAACCACTTTATTCACAATATTCACAGCATTCCTTCTTCTTATTACAAACTCATCTTGATAAGAGTTTTATGAAGCTTTGTACAAAACGGATTAAAAAGTGTTGCTTTTCCAACCGTATTTGATTATTTCTCAGTAACAGAATCTATATAAAGTTGTAATTTTAGATGGGTGTTTTCTCAGTTAAGTCTTGATTAATTTAAAAGCTAAAGTTACTAAACATTGCACAGGACATTGCAAACTTAAAGTCTCATGAATTACCAAAGAATTCAGATAGTTGACTCCTCTCTTCCCGACTTCCCAGTTCTCACCCAGACTTCTCAACCACCACTGACACTCCAGCATACAAATGTATTTGGTTCTTTTAAACAAATGGAAAGAGAAGCAGTGTGATCTTTGTTCTCAACTAAACTTTAAATCATAGTAAGATGCACCCCTGAAGGCAGCTGTAAGACAGTGGACATGTCTTGTTGCTGATGTGGACACGTTTTCATTTTATTTTTATTTTCCCTTACAGTCAGTCAACATTCTGTGAAATTATAGAGCCGTCTGAATTTCCTGCATGAGCTTGAGTTGCATGTTGCACAACTGCGGTCAGGTTAGTCCCTGCCAGAGACCTGACTGGTATGCATGCTATGTGTGTGGAAGCCATATCCAGTCCCTCTGCATAACTCAAGAGGCCTTCATCTGTGGTCGCACCACCCCTGGAAGCTGCTGCCTCAGCCTCATTTCACATATACTGCTTTAATGTTAATGTGCAGGAAACCTTCTGTCACCCATGCTGCTGTCATTACAGCTATCCACACATATGAAAGGTTGGGGAAATGTCAGACTTTCACAGTCAGTTTGGTGGGAATTAAGTCAGATGTTTTAGATGGAAGGTTTGGTTCTATTTAGAGAGTAATGAGGTTGCAGTGTGTGATTTTGGCATTACTATAATGATGCAAGGTTATTTTGAGAAGTTACATTTGTGGTTTTCTGTCAGTATCAGATTTAGTTAAGGTGAACCACTTAAGTTTTTTAACATTTGGGTGTTTCATTCATATGGAACCAGTGGTTTGGGAGCCTCAAAGCACTAACTTTGCACCATTTCATTAATGAGATATGTCTGAGTAAGGCCACAGTGCAGATGATTCGTCCTTATTTTGAGAGAGAAAAAATATCAGGTGATATGTTGGTAATTACCTTAACTTTGGTTTTATTTCAGGAAAGTAGTCGGCCTGAAAGCATAAAACCGGCACGGTTTCATCACAGAGCAGTAGTTGCATGAAGTTCAGTAAAATAGGTTGATTTTAGAAGATTCTGTCATGAAATGACAAAAAAATAGCATATTGAGACTTAACACTGCAGAAACACAACCAGTTAAGCATATTTAAAGAGAATGTAATTTATTTATTTATTTTTTGTCTGGAAGCTAACCTTATTTCTAAATGAAAAGTGTCTAATTCCAGTACCAGAATTAAAGTGTAACAGCTCCCCTGTATTAACAGCTCTGTTTACAGCAGCTAGTTTAGAGGTTGGATCGCACCACTCAACTTCATTCTGCAGGTGGACCTCTTTGAGACCGGTCCTACAGCCTCAAGTTGCCATATAAATTTGTACAATAAATCATACTCGATAACCCTGAAGCATGTTATTAGGGTATGAAAGATGATGGTGCAAGCTAGTGAGAGCTCTCAGGATACAAACTCCAAGCCAAGCTTACACACCAACCACCAAAGTGATTAAAGAAAAAGAGAAAAACAACTGGAAACTTCTTATTTTGGAACTATAAACATTTTTCGTCATCAAACACGTCAATACAAGACTGATGGGAATCATTCACTGAACTGGTCCCAGATTGTTAAAACACTTTACCACAGATTGGACCAGTGAAATAGCCTCCAGCTGCATGGATAGATGGTCAGAATCACTCTGGACTCACACATCTGCTCCATAAACATCCGGGTTCACAGTCCATCCATTACTCTGTTTTATGGTGTTTATTGAATTAACATGAATAAATCTAGCTTCTTGGGATACAGTTCAATGTTTTCAAGTTTATTTTTGTAATGGCAAGTTTTGGGATTTGTTGCTACATTCAGTAACAAAACGGAAATCAGGCTTTCCAACTTCCTTCATCATGAAAAAAAAGTAACAGCAACTTAAAACATTGGTAGATCATGGCTAGAAGTCTGCAAATTTTAATTAGATATTCTCAGATCCATCAGTCTCTTCAGGACTTTGAAGCTTTTTTGTGATGGTTGAGACCTAAAACATATGATTTTGTGTAAAGTTGCAACTTTTTTCAAAAGTAACTACATTTATTTAAATATTGTTCACACAATAGTAACATGACTTTTGTAAAATTCAAATTCTGGTATTCTTTAAATTTAAAAAAGCACACTAGGAGGGTTTTTCCCTTCAAAGCTTGCTTGGCTTGTTTTCATAGCTCCCCTTTCTAAATCCAGCAAAGTCTTCTAAAAACCTGTGAACTTGTGTGTGTTTGTAGATGATTTAATTTAACCCCAGGGAGGGAGAAAATAAAGCAGAACTGATAAAACTTTGAGAAGACTGACATGAACTGTTTCAGCTCAGAGTTTATTAGCATCTAACGATCTGGCCACAGCCCTAGATTTTATTAAAGCTGTGTATGATGGTGCACAAAAACTGAGGTGGATGAATTAAAGTGGAATTGCATCAGACTCCATGACCAATCCTTTTCCTGTTAGTTTAGTATTACTATGGTGTGTAAATTTAACACTTAATTCAATTAACTAAATCTAGCAGGTTACGATAACATTACTTTTGTCAGGGAAACTTCACAGCTACTTGAAACAGTGTTGAAATGAGATTCCGTATGAGGTGTGGGATGAAAACCTTTCCATCCAGTGTTTTAGCAGGTTTAAACAGGCAGTCTGTCTGTTTTCACATTGATTTTAAGATTCTTTTATTTAGTTTTAAATTTTTAAATGGTATAGCACCCAGTTATTTATGCAATCTGCTCCATTTTTATAAACCGCAAAGATCACTGAGATCATCTAGCCAGATGCTCTTATCCCAACCAATGTCTCATCTAAAGTAGACAGGATAAGTCGTTTGCAGTGGCAGCCCCCAGACTCTGTAAGAAGTATTGCAGCAGAGTCCATAATCCTTCAACTCCTCTCTGAAAACTCAGTTTTTTAACTTGGTTTCTAAATCGAGTTCAGTTTAAATGCCGTCAGGTTTTTATTTGTATATTTTTATGGCAGTGTCTCTTTTGTTGTAACTTGTTTTATTCGTTGTTTGCTTCTATGTTTCATTTAGTTGTGTTAACGGGTTAAATCTACCTGTAAAGCACTTTGGTCAACCTGTTGTTTTAAATTTGACTTTGTGTACAAATTTTCCCCATAACTGAAACTTTACTGGTTTCCTGTAAGTTGTTTTAGTTTATTTTCATGGATTAAACCAATCTGAACCCCATCTTACTCTAAAGAGGAACTCATAAGCTTTATTTACCTTTTTATTTGTATGTTTTATATTTTCCAGTTTCAAAAGAAGCTGATGAAAATGGTGAAGAATTTTCATCTAAAACCAACCACAAACTGCAGAACTCGACTCAGCCCAGAAAGCGGATACCCAGGGTAACGTATTGTATTTGTGCCATTCATTTTATGAAAGCGTATTAAAGTTGATCTCTTCCTTCCTGACCAAACATCCATTTGACCTGTTGGCTAAGACTTCCCCAATCATCACCGACACTGTTCACTCACTGAAATCTTAGCTTTAGATGAGATTAGCCAACATAAAGATCAAGACAGTTTGTAATGGACTGTTTATCTGACGGTGATGACCAGCAATAGTCTACACTGTGATCAGAGCGATTATTCAGATCTTGATGTAATCAGCTAACAACTGTTTCATGATGCATTTATTTATTCTTTATCACTTAACTGCATGAATAAGGTTCATGGGTCAATAAAGTGTTTTATCAGTAGTAAAATATCAATCAAATGATTATTTGTTCCTTTATACAAATGGATACTGTCTGCTTTAAAATCTGTGAGTTAAAGTTATTGTTGCTGTCACAGGATGACAAGAAACTGGAAGATGATTCTGTCAACAAGAGGCGGAGGAAGGGGAGCAATTACCTCTCAGAGGTGTGTACATCACTAAAGTAAATCTCTACTTTTTGTGTTTTTTGTCAAACGGCAAAAAAAATGAAGGTATAGTTGAATAAATGTGGTATTTATCAGTTTATTTTCCAGTAAAATGTGATTTTTAATTTGATTACAGTCCATACTGTCATCCTCTTCTCTGCTGCTCCATCATCCAGTCTGGTTTCCTTGACTCTCCACAGTTGTCCTGCCACAGTGCGCCCCCTGTTGGTGAAGATGGGGAACTTCGTGAGAACAAGGTCCGATCCATGGCAACTCAGCTGCTGGCCAAATTCGAGGAGAACTCCTCAACAGCAAAGACACGCACCAAGGTGAGAAACAGACCTCTCATATAATGAAAGGTATTTGGTCTATGAGACATGAATTTAGCTTGACTTATTGTTTTGACCCTCTTCTTTCTGACATTCTCTCTTCTTTCAATATTTTCTTCTGGGTTTTTGCATCATTTGGTTTGTGTCATCATCCTGTAACCTTTTCTGCAAGTAATTCTAAAACTGAGATTTCTGTAAAGGGATGCATCTCATTAGATAATGAATGATGTATATCATATCAAGAAGGCGCTGGTCATCCTCACCCTGGATGCTGTGGATGCCCACAGTTGGTATCCACTCCATTTTTATTACTGTATCCCCCCCCCCCCCCCCCTTTTTTTTCATCCTGTATTTTTTCCATTGTTAATATTGTCATTAAGAATAGACTTTACCAAGGAGGATGAGGAGTGTGACCCCCCTGTAGTTGGAGCACACTCCCACAGCCTCTTCAGGGTCTTGGAGGGGGAATGGGAGTCGCGGCGTTCGATCATGTCCTCTGGGAGTAGGGAATGCCGGACCCCCTTGCACAAGCTCTCTGGTCCTTGTATGACCGGTGCTACAGCTTTGCCCCCATTGCCGCCAGTAAGTTGGATTCGTTTGCAGTGTGGGTTGGACTCTGCGCCAAGGCTGCCCTTTGTCACAGATTCTGTTCTGAACTTTTATGTAGAGAATATCTAGTTTGGTGGCCTCAGGATCAGGTCTCTGCTTTATGAAGATGATGTGGTTCTGTTGGCTTCATCGGCCCATGATCTCCAGCTCTCGCTGGAGCGATTCGCAGCCCAGTGTGTAGCGGCTGGGATAAGAATCAGACCACGGTCCTCAGCCGGAAAAGGGTGAAGTGTCCTCTCCAGGTTGGGAATGAGGTCCTGGAGGAGTTCAAATATCTTGGGGTCTTGTTCACGAGTGAGGGAAGGACGGAGCGAGGGATCAATAGGTTCAGTTCGGCGTCTGCAGTGATGCGGGCTCTGCATCAGTCTGTCATGGTGAAGAAGGAGCTGAGCCAAAAGGCAAAGCTCTCGATTTACCGGTCGATCTACGTTCCTACCCTCACTTATGGTCACGAGCTCTGGGTAGTACCTGAAAGAAGGAGATCGTGAATACAAGCGACCAAAATGAATTCCCTCTGCTGGATAGCCAGCCTCTCCCTTAGAGATGAAGGGAGAGCTGAATTGAGAAGCTCGGTCATCCGGGAGGGGCTCAGAGTAGAGCATCTGGTTCGGGTGCCTCCTGGACGCCTCCTTGGTGAGATGTTTCAGACCCCGGGAAGACCAAGGACACACTGGAGAGATTACATCTCTCAGCTGGCCTGGAAACACCCGGTATCCCTCAGGATGAGCTGGCAAATGTGGCTAATAATAATAATGATGATGATGATGATGATGATGACAACTAAGATTATTATTCTACTTTTGGTTCTTGGATATTATGATTTTGTTTTTCCTATTTAATCTTGTTTCATACTGGTATATTTGCGTCTGTGCTCAGAGCAGTTACATTCACATTGTTGCAACATACGTCACACTATTTGTATTCACCTTGTTTTTCTATGTGCTTTTTTCTTTTCTCCTTTTTTGTGTACAATGTCTCTGCATGAAAAGAAAAAATCATGTATGTATAAACTAAAGATGTGTAGAGTAGAAGCACCAGCTTTTTGTTTTTTTGCCTTTTTTCTGGTTTAATTCTGCTCTATAGTTCTGATCTCACACTTTTCTGTTCCTTTTGCTTTGTCTTTTCCTTTCCTTCATCATCCCATCCTTGCATCAGGACCCATCCAGTGCTTCCTCTTCTCCTCCTCTCTCTCCTTCCAACACCCCATCTCCTTCCTCAGATGAGGAGGATGAAGAGGAAGAGACAGATAACCCTCGTTTTGCAAAACCCAAAGACACCCCTCCTCTTTCTTCTCTGCCTCCTCCTCCTCGCCCCAAGTGGCAGGTACTTTCATCTCTTGGAGTACTTTACCCTCAGCCACCTCTGTTTTTAAACAAGCTGTGATTTAGTAAATAAATCTTTCTTTTCCTCCTCTGGCCTCCAGCCTTCTGTCTACCTTCGGTTGCTGGAGAATCCCAGTTCTGTCGTTCAGCAGACCAGTTTCCTTTCTTCCCCCACATCCTCTTACACTCAGAACAGCTACAGTCGCTCCCCATCACCCTCGAGCTCGAAGAATCCGTTAAGTTCTCCTTACTCACCTAGCCGTAGTGTCTCTGAAGGTTATCACCCTGAATCCAGCTCTCCTGACTCCCAAACCAGTCGCTTCCCTCTTCCTGCTCCGTCTGCTTCAGGTGCTGATCAGTCCTCTGAGACATCAGAGGAGTCTGTGCAGCAGGTGAATTTCCTCCCGCTTCTGATCATTTCCATCTCAGTTTGTCTATTTTTCTCCCCAACTCTGACCACCTCCTACTTTCCCCTCAGAATCAAAACAAGAACTTGTCGACTAAAGAGTTTTCAAGGAAGAGTATAAAGGAGAGAGCTGGGCTCATCTCCTCCATGTTTAATGGCTCCCACAAACCATCTGCTCCTCTTTCTGTGTCCCAGGTCGTGTATGGCAGCAGTTAATGGCATGAAAGTTTCATTCTTTACTAACATGGGAGTTGATCTTGCCGCATGACTAATATATCCGCTTTACAGCTTTTTTTTTTCTATTTCATTTATGAGAGCTGAGGTTTTTTTTCATATATGTAACTTTGACCATAAAAAGTCAGCTAATAAGCTAAAATGAGATGTTTTCGCTTTTGTTTGACAACTTGAAGGTTTTTTTGTGAGATTTTTTCAAATTGCATTGTTTACATTTGTGATGTTCCTGGCTGCATGTAAAAAAAAAAAAGGAAAAAACTGACTATATTGCTTTATCTAAATTGAGAGGGTTTAAGAAGAATATCATTCACAAGCTGACTCCATGTTGAGCTTAATTTAACTCATTTTATTGTATATTTCTATTTTTTTATTTTACTTTATTTACTTAATTTCTCTTTTAATTTATAGTTTACTTAATATTTTTTTATTTCATTTGACCTTATTTTACTTTGGTAAATTTAATTTGCTTAGTTTAAGTTCATTCTACTTTACCTTATTCCATTTTATTTTACATTTTATTTAATTTTAGTTTAGTTTTCTATGTTCCAGGAGTTATTCTGGTAGTTGATAAATACAGACCCTTCTCACACCTCTTTATTCAATTACTAAACTTTGATTTCAGGTAACTGTCTTATTTCTCCTCATATTTCCTCCTTTAACATCAGTCTGACTCCTCCTCTGTAGGTGGAATTATCTACCTCTTCTGCTTCCTCCTTGTCACCACCTCCTCCTGCTCCTCCTCCTCTGTCTGTATCTAAGAGCTCCACCATCTACTCTGTGGTCCACCCTGTCCCTGACCCCACTGCCCAAGCCGGTTTCACCTCTGTTTCCCTCGAGACTCCTAGAGACAAGGACAAAGCACAGACTCACTCTTCCACTCATCTGTCCCACACCGACTCTGAAAAAACTGAACAAATCTCCTACATGTCCGCCTACAAAACATCTGCTCCCATTTCTTCTCCTCGTGTCGATGAAAGTTGGAAGATCTCTGCAAACTGCCATCTAGAAAGGATAAACAAAAGTTCACAAAATGATATGGAAAATGATCCAGGGAGTGTCCACAAAGCTGCTCAGGAGGTGTTGGATGAAAGAAAATTAGTTAAAAATGATCATGTGAAGGTAACTGGTTTCTACATTATTTCATAAATATTTTATAATTAATACTTCACAACCTTAATATAGTAACATCACAGAACCATGAGTTATATCTTAAAATAAAGATAGCACTAGTTATTTAATTCCCAACTATGTTACTTAAACTTTTCTATAAAAAAGTAAAGTATTGAAAACACAATTTCCCTTTTTTTTCTTTTAACCATACTCCAATAAAAACATTTTTAGTGATAAGAAAACAGCTACACTTTTAGACTTACTTTAATCTATTTGCAGTTTGTTGGCTCTGCCATAGACAAAAATAGATCAGGAACTACAAACTAAGTTGGATATTGTCTTAAACTAAGATACAGATACAGTTTAAATTTAAGCATTCATCCATTAATACTGGAAGCGATATACAGCATGTGTATTTTCTCTGTAGTCTTATGCAGCGTGAGCATTGCAGCACAGTTTCCATGCATACAGAGATTCCTTTTTTCCTAATGTCGATAGATGTAAAGGCAGTGTCAATATATAATAAAAGCTGTATTCTTAATTTGTCAGATGTCAAAATATTACAATATCTGTTATTCTCAGTTCAGGCATGTTGTGAAACTTGGAGAAAGCTGTCTGAGTTTTGAGGTTTGCAGAAGTGCCCACTGTGTTATTGAACCACAGCTCTGAACTGAGATTTTCTGCTTCTGGAAGTTTTCAGTTATTTCAAGAGGCAAACATTTCCTGCTTCCCAGAGGGAGCAGGGTGACTTGCCTGTTGGTTTGTTGTTGTTGCTTGTTTTTTTTTTTTTTTTTAATTGGATCTTAAATTTATTCAGAATTCATAGCAGAATAATCATAGCAGCTTTGTGCAATGGATGAATTAACATTTTTTTCTTGAGTTTATTCATTTTTGTAGCCAAAGTTGAGTTTAACTGAATCTTTTTGAAAATAAATTACCTACTTTAATAAAGGATGTAATTAAATTATTAAAATAAGTATTTATTTCTTCAAATGATGCGGATAAAATTGATCCTCATTTTGGTGTTCATTTAGAGTACTGACAGCTGTGATGTTGAGAGCCTAAGAAGACCTCCAAAATCAGTTGTTCGCTCTGAGAGTTGTCCCACTGGAGCTGCTAGATACAGTAAAGAGGTACAAGGCAATACCTCAGTCCAAATACATCCCAGTACCTTTAAACTGATCGTGCATTCTCTTCATCTGTTTTCTGTCTGGTTTCCCATTCTTCCATCTTATTCCTCTTCTTGTTTTTTTTTTTTTTAAACCTGGTTTTATATTAGCGTACAGTTGGAAAGGTATCATCAACCATAAATGCTAAAGCTCAGATTCTGGCCATCCTCTATGAAACAGACCACAGGCCCAGTGCTGCGCCGGTAAGATGCATGCGAGTTATTTCTACCTGGAACCATGCAGTACCTCCTATATTAAACCATTAATACAGCTTGTGTGTTAAACTAGCTGCATCAACATTTGCACAAAGTGATTATTAACTTGACTAACCCAGTTTTGACACCAGGTTATTTGACTTTTCAGGTTCTGGTTCTCTAACCAGGTCGTTTGTAGTTTCACATCACAGACAATTAAACGAAACAACAGGGCTTCAGAGGACTGGCGGTGTTTATTAGTAACCTCTAGATGTGTGCATAAAGTTATTACTTACATAGTTTAGATGGGTGTAAATGCACAATAATTGGCTTAATGCTGCAACTAAGTTGCCAGAGATGAAGGTCATCTTGCTCCTCACTGGAGTGGCAGAGCTGCAGTGAAGCCCGGAGGAGGTTATATCTGCATTAACTCAACGTCTTGTTGATGTTACACATTTCTACGGGTTATGTCTGGCTTTGCTCGTGTCTTACAACTTTCTTGTAGGGAAAAGGAGCCCAAAGAGATGGCAGTTTATCCAAAAGGTTTTCTGCAGCTTCTATTTCACATTTTAGGCAGATGTGTGTTCTCATGACTGTGGCGTAAATGTTACTCACCCATGTTTTGCTTTTTGAACAAGTTGCAGTACATTTAACATGCCTTCATGATGCCGTCTGACTGCGTGTTTGTGATATTTGTGTGGATTTAGTTTTTTCCTCAGGCTTCTCCTGGAGGTAAAGGACCCTAAAACATGCCAGAAGAGCCTCATATAGGATCTCTAACCCTTTCTTGGTCTTCTCTCCCCCCCCCCTCCCAGTGTGTGGGACGTAGGGAATTTCCTCCTGGGCTCGGCGGCAGCGACATCTGCCACTTCTGCACCAAGCGGGTCTACGTGATGGAGAGACTCAGCGCCGAGGGCTTCTTCTTCCATCGCGAGTGTTTCCGTTGTGACGTGTGTAACTGCACACTCCGTCTGGGAGGACACACATTTGACTCGCGGGAGGGTACGTTTGATTTTCCTGTTTTCCAGACATGTACTTATTCCTTTTAAAGAGGTTTGTCCCCAACTTTAAACTGGATCTGTGATATTTTTTTTGTGTGTGTTTACAGCAAAATTCTACTGTAAGATGCATTATGCCCAGCGCCAATCCAGCACTCACCAGGGCAGGTTCAGGAGGAGAACGGTAAGAAAACCTGCAGAAGTTATGTGTAATTAATGCATTAATTCTGCAATTTCCATGGGTATTACTCCATTTTGTGCATCAAGCGATTGATGGCTAAGCTCCCTGAAAACAGACCCAATATATACGGACCGGTATAATCTCACATTTCACCAGCAAAATTGATAAAGAAGATGTGATATATATTTAATAACCGCAGACCACCACAGTCTTCTTGCTGCCTCTTTTTGTGTGTCTTTCTGAGAACGCACATTATCAAGATCTCCTCTATTGCCATGTTTGCCATTGCCTGAAACTGAGGACAGAACTCTGACCTCTGCTCTACCCTCTAGTGGATGTACTGCCTAAAAATGAAATGAAAACTCTGGCCCTTGTGGGCATACTTTGGTGGAAAAAAAAAAAACCTCCCTCCATACGTACCTGGACATGGTCCAATTGAATAACCAGGTTGAACTTTAACCATGACTTTTACCCAAGATATTAGTGCAAATAATATGGTGGAATGTGTAAGTTGTTCCACATTTGTAAAAGTAGTTGCATAGACAAAAAATCTACGTTGAAGGGTTATGATAAATACATTTTCTGAGTTTTACCAGCAGCACATGTTCTCATATGTTGAATCAGATAGTCTTGTTGTATTCCATCATTTTTCTACTTTTTTGTCCTTGATTTTTTTGTAGGAAGATCAGAGCTGCCTCAAACCCCCGTCGCTGGACAGTGGGATCTGCGCCACCTCAGGCTCCGCCCAGATCCAACCCCCAGGTACCCTGGTTTCCTTGCTTAGGCGAGGCCTGAGCTGGCCAAGGCGTGCTAGTCGGGCTGTGTGTGTGTTGCCTGGACAGCTGTTAGGAAGTGTGTGTGAGTCTTTCACAGCTGTGGGGTCCCACTTCAGGAGTAACTCGCGTGACTATGTGTTCCTGTATGAGCTGCTGAGCCTGGGCTGTCCTCTGCTCTGCATGATGCATGAGGTGTTGGGACAGATCTTCCAGGAGACCCAGCTGGTCCAACTGCAGCTCACATAGGAGGGGACTAACAAAAGGAGCCTGCCCGGATTTTCTTGTTCTGTCCAAAAAGAGTTTATCAGGGGTTCATGAGAAGTTTTGACACCAAATATTACTTACACTTCCATGAAACCAGCAGCATCTAATGAAACGGCTTTAGTAGCTGCTGTATTTGATTTCTGATGATTCTATTTAGTGCTTGGTGAGGATTTTTTTGCCTTTTTATTTACAACAGTCAGCACGTTAGAAAACGTCACCTTAAGTGCACCATCACATAGGTACTGTGAACGTTTTGTTTATTGAGCCCATCTTGCCTCTGGTGGTGTTGCTGAATTCTTCTCTTACATGGGCTTGTTCCAGGCTGCTGGGACATGTTACAGGCAGCTCATTGTTAATGCCTTGATGGCTCATTTATTAAGTTTACACAAGTGTTTCCATTTGACTCTGCTGGATTGTAACATGAATGTCCCACCTACCCATTTCTGCTCTTTATTTGGGTTTGAGATGCATGATCATTTTAGTTTTGATAAGGACATTTAGTAGCAGTTGAGTGACCTGGAACATGCTCCGACTGTAACCTCAAATATCATCTGGATTGTGTTGTTTCTTTTTAGTGAACTAAAAATACGATGCTGAGATGTGACACTGACTATTGCCTGCTGCGTTTTAACTCTGCACAACAGAGATGTGCAATGGAAATGCCAAAACAGTATCATTTTTCTTTATATAATCTCACTTAAAACAAGTTTTAGTGCTTGCGTTATGTATTTTCAACAGGTTGTGTTGCTTACATTCAAGGCTCATTATTTATGATTTTTGTTTTATGATGTTTGTAAAATGTAAACATTTTTGGATTGACTTATGGTTGAAATTTGATTGGAATACTAAATATTTAGCTGTTTACAATCAAGTATTTTTCTTTTACTTAAAATTAAGCAAGTTTTTATTTTATTTTTTCTTATGGTTTTTCTGAGTATTATTAAAAATGAATGACGACCAAAACAATGAGCCTTATTTATGACCATTCCACACAGGTGGACTGATTAGCTTTTTTGTTTGTTTTTGTTGAGCTTGACACAGTGAAAGCATTGTTTACTTGGGTTTTTTTTCTTTTTTAAAGCTTTGCTTTCTTTTTTTGTTTCTGTACATTTAAAAAAAAATTGTGAACAATGACGAAGTCAGTGCTGATTGGTTTAATTTAGTAGTCATGTATTCCAACAATGTTAATTCTCCTGGTACCATTTCTTGTAATTCTCAGCACTTTTCATCTTCCATTTTCCTTCTTTTCCCACATCTGCTTTCTTTTTTTTCTTTCTTAAATTTTTCTGTACTATTATACCCCTAAATTCATTTTCCTCTGTCATGTTCACTTCATTTTGTTCAGTCTGTTTCAAGTTTCCAATGCTGCACCCTCTGATTGGCTGATTCCTGCCAGCAAGGAAGGTGACGATTGGCCAGCTTTGGTCATATGATTTTGTTGCGTTGCTTTTGCATTGGCTCCCTTTTGAAGCTCTGCCCACTTTTTAACTAACTTTGATTAACCAATCACAAACCAGCACAAGCCTCTGTTTGGCATGCTACGCCTTAAAGGTGTTATGTGTAGCATTTTGTGATATGAAATAAAACACAAAACATTCTAACAACGTGCCATTGACACTTTCTCAAAGACTAAAGTAATCAAGTTTTTGTCAGAGTACTGATATCATGAATCAGCAGAGAAAAACCAGTCGAATCTAGTTTGTTTCCGTGTTAGCAGGGGTCTGTCCAGCACTTTGAGAAAATTACTATTTTTCATTCAGTTGAGTAAAAAAAATTCTCAACTTTTTTTATTTATTTTTTTAATTTCCTGTTGCGCCATCAAGTCACTAACATTTTTAGTCAAAGCAACCTGATGGTGCTTGTATGGGTTCATGTTAAGTTTGTACCTGTATTTATGTCCTATATTTAATTTCAAACTTGTTGGTAATACTCAGATTATATCTGGCATGGCTATCTGGATGTGATTTCAATTTGCTCAACGCTTGGATTTATTAAGCAATTCTTGTAAAAGTTATTAGATTCCCATCAGCTTTGGATATTTTTTGTGTTTAGTGCTTATTAGTAGAACCTATTGTTCTTGTTAGCATGTAGACATAAGGGGATATTTTGCTTGTTTTAGTTTTTTAGTTTTTTTTGTGAGGTACTGTAAAGTATTTGAGTGGTCAGTGTCCTAGCTGCAGTGGACGGTGGTCGGAGCATATAGTTTTTGGTCTTTTCGTGAGATTTATTGAAGTATTACTTAAATAATTCTGCAGCTCAAAGTTTACAATAAAGATTGTTCAATACTTGTGTCAATGGTACATTAATGCACACATAGCACCTTGTGTTCATTTTGCCGCTGAGGTAGCTTCTAACTCATGTACTTATGTGCTGTGCTTGTCACTGACCTCTAACATGACCATTCATCTGAACGGCGCCTGAATTTATTTTCCCTTCCTCTTAGGCCCGTTTGACAGTAATACGTGTCCACGTGTCTGTGGTCTGTCTCTGGTTCCCTCTGTTTCAGGAGGAGGCCTCCCCACTTCTGCGCCCCTCTCCAGATCTCTTTCATGTACCTCCTAGTCTTTGCTCAGGAGATAAGCAGCCCAATAGCAGCTGCTTTTTTTTTTTTTTTTTGCCAGATAAATATTGGCTGTACTGTTTGTTTTGAAGTTGTGTTTCTATCAATTCTCAATGCAGCCTTTCAGCCTTATTTGTTTTCAATAAGTTCTGTAAAATTGCTTAAGGTATGATATTTAGAAGTTGTAAATACATTCAGAAATAAATCAGTTTGATTACATAATTTATTTGCGTTGTCATTTGTTGCCAATCAGTTGAATCACATTTGGTTTATTCCAAGAGGCTTAAAAATGATCAAACATTTGGCATCTGGGGATTAAAAATCATCAAACCGGCATGTGGGGGAGGATTTATAATTAAGCTGATAAATTTAGAAATACTTCTTTATAACAAGAAAATTAACAAGCAAATCCTTTTCTCCACCTCTGTGCTAAATAGACCTAACATCACCCACACAAATCATGTCCATGATCACAGCTTTTAACAACTGGCACTTGCTCTTTTTTATGTCTTATTATCAGAAGATGAACAAGCTTAAAGTTTGCAGCAAACTCCATGCAGTTACACACCTTACCTTTTGATTTAGTAGCTGTAAATGCTGCTAAATAACAAAAAGAGAAGCTTTGCTGAGATGTATTGTCAGAAAAGGAAGACCAAGCCTCATGCAAAAGCTTAACCACGACCAGTTAAGAGTTCAGTCCACCTGAACAGAAGTGAAGTGAATCTCTTGTCAGTTTCTTCTCTCTGGTTCCCCGTGGGCTCTGCTAGTGGGTCTTTTCTGTCCTTTCCTCTGGGTTTTTGGTATCTGGGTAATGAACTAAACTATTAAACGAGTGTGATTGTCTAATGACACCATGGCTATTCCATCATATTTTCATTTCTTTGCTGTGATCAAGTGGAATCACCTCTGGAAAGATTCTGTACATTGTTGACTTCATTATCCTGTGAGTACACATAAATATGTGATTTGTTGGTGGTTGTATGTGAAAGGAGATCAGTATTAACTCTTGATGTTAAATTATGCTTTTTTTTTCTTTGTAGTGTATGTACAGTTTTTTTAATTGCATGTCATTTATTTTTGTCACTTGAAAGTATTGTGTAGAAAACATGTGCTGCTTCCTTTTTAAAGTAGTTGGATTTTTGTTTTTTAAAGCAGTGCTAGAAGAATAACTGTGCTGAAACATAGCTTTGAGTTGAGGCAATGTGCATGAACTATGTCTGTTAATATTCCTGCAACTTAGCATTAGTTTAAGACTAGTTAAAGTTTAATGGCCACACGCTGTTATTTGCAGGTGGGTCATCCAGCCTGCAGTCAAAGCTGCTTGACAAAGGTCACAAGAGACACCTTGAGGATACGGAGATGGCTGTTGATGCTCTGGATTCTTCTTGTATAGTCAGACCCACAAAGGAAGACAGTGCTGCGGTTCGAGGCCAAAACCAGGACGGCAGTAAAGGTCAGTTGAGCTCCTGTAGGGCTCTATATGCTCTAACTTTCCAGCTCCCAAAACCAGAAGATTACTGTTTTTCTTCAAGGTATTAGCTGATTTAGTGCCACTTAAATGAGTTTTCAGTCCCTGTTATTACTTGAAACTCTGATATTCCCTGAGGGAGAATCTTAAACTGGCTGAACTTTAACTGGTGACTCCACCACTGTTTATGTTGGGAGTCCCTCCCCTGTGATTATGTGTGGGAAATGAGGGTGAGGCTGAAAAATAATAGTCCCCCCCCCCCCCCCCCTACACACACACACACTTAGTTAAATATTTGTTATTTTATCTCTGCAGCTGAGATTTCCTGGACTGAACTTTCTGCCCACACACTCTTCTGGACATGCAGGAGCAACACAGACAGAAGTGTTTTTGCTTCTCAAGCTGCATCACTGAGCACCTCTGGTTTCAGGAGTTTCTCCTGGTTTTCCAGTAACGCAGCATAAAAATCTGAGAATTCTCTATATATAAACCCTAGAGATGGTTGTGTGTGAAAATCCCAGTAGATCAGCAGTTTGTGAAATGACTAACAAGTATGCCATATTCAAAGTCACTTAGATTCTTTTTTTTCCACATTCTGATGCCATTTGAACTCCAGGAAGTAGTCTTCACCACGTCTACATGACTAAATGCACAAGTTGCTGCCATGTGATTGGCTGATTAGATATTTGGGTTAACAAACTGAACAGGTGTACCTGATAAAGTGGCCAGTGAGTGAAACGTATTTTTTTTGTTGGTTTAATAATAAAAACCAAAAAAAAAGAAAATATATAATTAAAGCCGCAAGCGGCGATGGAGGCCCTCGCACCTCTGGCGCCGCTTGGCCTATTGCACCGCCTCGTCCCCA
>JAOXYM010000010.1:4294867-4308602 GCA_028567055.1 Leptatherina wallacei | reverse complement strand
GCCAAGATTTAAATGATATATCAGAGAATTGTTTAAGATTGGGAATAAAGTGCATAATATGTCTCCTTTAAAAACTGGCTGTTTCGGAGGAGTCTATTTTTTCACCAACTATCTGATAATGACATCCCTACTCTTTGACAACTGTTACTTACCATAATTCAGCATGTATCTTGCATCCTGTCTCTTCTCTGAGATCTCTCCAGACAGTAAAAGTCAGACCAGTGTTGACTCTTGTGTCATCTCTTGCTCTGTCATTTTTTCTTTCTTTACCTCCCTTTGTACGATCATGTCCTCTTGCTTTTCTTTGCTGAGTCAGCCACAGTGCATGTTCAAATAGTATATGTTTATATCTAGTTGCAGGCATGTGATGTGGTGCCACTAAGCAAAATGCATCGATCACGTGATGCTCTTGGCTGCTTAAAAAAAAATAAAGTTGTGAATTCCAGTTCCTCAGCCTCAGGATGCTGCAGGGCAACGGCAGCTTCAGGAATGTTCATAATGAATGTCAGTGTATTATGAAAACGAGTCCCATTTTTAAAGTCACAAATTTATGTAGTGTTACTTTAACAGTAAGGGTGTGTATTAGAAGAATCTGGCGATAGGATATGTATCACAATACAGGGGCAACAATACGATATATTGTGATATATTGCAATACTATAAGTAAGACTATACATTACGATTTTATTAGAATATAATTGTAAGAAAACTGTCACAACTAAGTAAAAAACTCAAACCTGTAATATGCTTAACATCAACTGTTCTGAATGACTACAGAGGAGCTGCATTTCACTACAAAAGAAATAAAAACACTTGCTCTTTATTTACAAGATGAATAAAGAAATTAAAATCGGCCTTATCAGTAAAGGTTTCAAGTATCCCTGTAGCATCAAACACACCACCACTTCAGTGCAATATAGAAAGTATGTAGCTTAATATATAACAAATATATGAACAATGATCTGTATATATGTAAATAATATGTAATATGTATAATATGTAAAATATACACATTTTGTTTTATTTTAAAATATTTATCAAAATAAAGTATACTTTGTACAAAATCAAAACATCACAACACTTTTACTATTATCTATTCAACATTTACAGTACATCTATTTAAATCTAAAATGACAGTGCTCAGAATTCTTTCAAGTAAAAATAAGTTTACATGCAGCACAAAAATGAACAACCACTGTTAATGTTTGCATATATAGCAAATTGTAGATCTGAGAAATAAAGTTTAAAAAAATTGTTAGGGTTAAAAAAAAAATATTTTTTTTTTTTAAAATCCAAAAATAGATGTTTTGGTTTTGAATATCGATACAATATTGTGACACAAAATATTGCATTATTTTGGTATATCAATATTTTCTTACACGTCTATTTAACGGGCTGCTTTTTGTGGAGACTGCTGCAACATCGGGACAAAAGTGTTTTTTTGTAAAGGAAAGAAGATGGGTTGTAGTTCTTTACTGTTGATATTCTGGGAATTAAACACTTGTAATGATTTTACTCAGATTGAAGAATTGGCTGAAGGTTTGCAGCCATTTAACTGAGCCATACAGCATTGCTGCTGTATGTTTCATCTGCATCAGGAATTTGGATTATTAATTGTTAACTGGACATCAGTATTGTGTTTTAGTTTAGTTCTGCAAATGTTTTAGACCTGTTTTTGTGATTTGGTGGGTTTTAAATCATTTCTAAGTTCTGCTACCTGTGTAAATGAAAATGAGCTTTCAGCTGTATCATAACAGAAGCTTAGTGCTGTTTTAAGGCGATTGAAAACTCATTTTTGTGTCTTTACATTCCTGTGCGTTTCAGAAAAGCTGGAGGGAGAGAAACTGAACGTGGCCGAGGTAACCCAGTCGGAGATCGCCCAGAAACAGAAGCTGCAGACCGTTTTAGAACGAATCAACGACTCACTCAAACTCTCAACCAGGAATATCCGCTGGAATGTTGACTGTAAGGAAAAATCCACGCTATTCAAAAAATGTTTACTCTGGAAAAATACTACTGTCTCACAGGGAGCTTTCATTTTACGACATGAACTGTCGCTTTTGTTCTCCAGTCTGTGTCAAGTTAATTAGCCTTGAGAAGACAATACGCGTAATACAGAGGAGACCATTGTTGTATTGTGTCGTTGAAGTGTGTGAAGTCCATGAAGTGGGACACTGCTGCTGTCTGTGTACACTGGAGACATTTGATGAAACTGAAATATAGAGGTGAACCATCTGGCCCCAGTCGTGATGCTCTTCTGAGGTTTGTAGAGATAATATGAGATTTAAGTTCTTTTGCTACAGCAAACCAATTCAACAACACGGGGAGGAAACGCATGCAGATGTGTGCTTGAATAGATGCAACATCCAGACTTTTTCCACTGCCTGAGTTCTCTCTGTGAGATCTAAAGCAGTTGAAGAGAAAACAGGACAACACCGGCAGCTTCAGGCATCCGTAATGCTTTTAGTCATTGTTCTGCAGCATGATTACAAAAACATGATGCCATAAAAACATGATAGAGATCTCTCACCCTAGACATCTCCTAGCTGTCGCCAGAGCTCTGTTTACATGACATGTACTAAAAACAGTGTAGGTTTATACTCTGTTCTTTGACTCCTTTAACACATTGCATTTATATTTAGTAGAAAGGCTTACTACTACGGCATACAGGAGGAATGAAACAGATTTTTTAAATAATGAGTTGATAACCAGCTGATCCGGATCCTGAGTGTCTGAGTAAGTCAACCCAGGTAATGGAGAGATATCTGGGGATGTTAATCACGCTTCGTAGTACAGGCCTCTGGTTTTGGCTTTCCTTTTAACGGTTTTTCCCACCCATTAGGCCGATATATTTAACTTACTGCTAACCTAATATGAATAAATACTTTATTATGTCAGGGAGTATTGCTTAACAATTGCATTACAGTTTTAAACAATTTTTATCGCCATGTATTCCGACATCTAAACAAACAATGCGCTAAAAAAAGACGTTTTACATTTGATCCAGTTTAAAGGCAAAACCCTTTCATCTGTATGTGTCTTATGAGCTTTCTGCCAGGACCAAGATGTTGGTGCTGTCGTGTTGACGGGTCGATGCGGCGTCTATCTATATATATGTCCATGGACGTAAATACGTCACGTCTGCCCCCTGTCCAATCAGAACCCTTCCCAACACCAAGATCTTAAGCAGAATTGAATTAAGGCAATTAAATGTGTTTTCCAAACCTCAATTCAGAAATACTATTTCCATATAAACAGGAAGGAGAGTACTTAAATTCTGAATTACTTAATTCTGATCAAATTAATTCAGAATTAAACATTGTGTAACTGTGGCCAGTAAAATACAACGTACGATTAGGTATGCAGTCATCTACATAGGACCCTGCTCCTTAGTGCTCCTCTTACATCTTATGTCCTTGCAGATGCTCTAAGAGACATACCAGCGCTCTCATTTCCGAGTCAGTGAACACAATCTCTCACTGAATGCACCGCCTGGCTTTTATCAACACACAGTTGAAAATCCAGCAATAACCAGCACAATATGTGATTTATATAAGTGCAAATGGCAGAGGTCATTTCCACAGGTTGTAGAACATGTGTTGCCATCCAAATGTTGTCCTTTTCAGGGCAATTCTCAATTATTTCAGCGAGACAGTGTGAAACCACTTTCTTCATCTCTTACAACAGCACAACTTCGTCATTAAAAAGAAGTCCTGACGCTTAACTAGCCTGACTGTAGTTCAGACCTTCACCTGCTTATGAAACTATAAAGTCATCAAAGGATGTGATATGGATGTATATTATTCAATACTCATAAAAAGTTAGGGATATTCAACTTTTGGGTGAAATTTACAGAAAATTTAAAAAAAGTTCATGCTACACTAATAGTTTATCATGAATGAAGGTCATTTATGTAGAATTGTGTAATAGTAATTCCTTTTTCTCAAATAATGTATAGGAACAAAAGCTAATAACACTGGTGGGTATACCTCAACATAGAATATCAATGTCTCAATAACTTATGTGTTTGTCATCTTGGTCTGATGTGAACAATATGATGAAGAGGACTGTTTAATACAAGCTGTTATTGAACCAGAACATTTAGAGTTCCTTTCATGGTTCAGACACTTCTTTATTTAATCACCTTGCGAGAGAACAGCATGTTGTGCAATATGTACTTGCACACTAAAAAAGTTTACATGTGCATTCAAAGGTTTAGAGAAAGTCAATTTAACCCTCTGATCCATGAATTATAAAAAAAAAACAATTCCACGTTTTTTTCACACATAAAGATAAATAATTGTAAATATTTTTAGCATCACTCAGCTTTTAAAGCTGCACAAGCTCCCATATGTCCAGTTTCCCAGTTCTCCTTTGGATCCCAGATTGACTTCATTGCATTGTAGGAGCCATCTGTTGGACTTCCTCTTTTTCTACTCTACAGATTGCTCTTTTGACATCTGACTCTATCTTTTTGGGTTTACAAGCTTCCTGTTTGATGCAGTTGCTTGATGGATAAGAATTTTTAGAAACGACTGCGTACATCCATGAACATAAGAGAGAATAAATAAATATTTGATATACTGTTATGAGGATGGTAGGAAAATAGATGATGCACACAGAGAAACAAAATTGATTTCGGGAGAGTAGTCCACCACAGAAAGGCCATATCAAATGAGTTTCTTTCAAACCAAATAATCTGACATTCTTTAATGTTCCTCTGATAGAAGCTGCGCCCTTGAAAAGCTATTAGAGGGAGATGTCCTAAAAAATGTTAAAGAGCACAGTCAATAACACAGAGCGTAATTGATTTAGCTGTCCTTTTATTTGAGGAGCTTTTTCTCTTAATCAATTCACTTTTGTTTGTCCCCACTTTCATCCCCCTCATCCAGATGCTGTAGAAATACCCTCATTCCCGACATAACTTGTTCAGGTCCTCATATGCAGTGAGGATCTGAGGTTTTATGATGGCTCTTAGCTTTCTCTCTCTGTGATCCTCATTTGCTGCAGGCTAAAATCAAAGGCATTAGACTTTTAATTGATCCAGCTTGTTTTGGGTTTTGTAAATCCTGTTTGTTTGCCTGACTAACAACATTTGACTCGGTACAGCTCACCGAACAGGCTGTTAATGGCTCAGCACATCATCCAGGCCCTCACCATGATTAAAGTTTATTTTTCTTTTGAAAATTGTCATAAATCTTTTTCTCACCGGGCGAAGTTCAGATTCCTGTCATTTTTTTTCCTTTTACAAAAATGTCATTTCAAAGGAACTTTTGGCATCTTGTTTGTATTTACCACTGAAGGGAGACGTCCTTGCCATGTAAAACTTTTAATTGTGAATTCCTTAAATGATTAGAAAAAAAAATCTGAAATATTTTGCTTTTTTTTTCTGGTATCTCAATGCCATATTATTATAAGATTGGGGTGGAAAAAAAGAGATTGACTTTTTTTTCTTGCAGATGATGACATCAAAATTTCTTTCTTTTTTAAAAAAATTTGACATTAAAAATGAATATTGAATGCACATCTAGTACATTAGAGACATTTGCAGAACTTCAGCTCCTTTGCATCTGTATTCCTGCTGCACACAAATTACCCTTTTGGGGCAAAGAATAAACTGAAATGAAATATATTAAACATATTTGCATTACTAAGAACTGCCCAGCTGAGACTAGCCTAGCTTTGCTTGAAAACCTGCTTTAATTGTCTCATCATTTAAATTCTTTTACTCCATTATTATTGTGAGGGTTGCTGATTTGGAGCCAGCTGAGCTGATCTTGTGACATTTGCACTGCATTCTGCAGGACATGTGCAATCCTAATTCCAACCCCAGTGCGGTTCCTTTTATGTGCATGACAGCAGCAGGGCTGGATTTAGGAAAGTTTGTGGAGAACAAAATAATCTGGTGTATAAAGAGTTATTTACATTGTACATCTAAAAGCAACAGATGTACCAGAGCTCCAGTATTTTACAGCTAACATTGACCAGCGCATCTTCCAAATATGCCCCGTTTCTTGTCATTCTGTGGTTTATATACAGTAACATCAGGAGGGAGCAGGTATTAGTGTCTATGTGTGTGTGGGTGTGGGTGTGTGTGTGTGTGTGTGTGTGTGCGCATGTGTGTGTGTGTGTGTGTGATTTGTTTCACATGTAGATTCTGCTGTCGCTGCGGGTTCGTCGTCTACCTGTTTCTGATCAGTAAGCAGCCTGTCGTCTTTTTAGCTTTGAACTAAACTGTGTTTTTATTTATTTATTTAGACAAATATATCAAAAGCTCCAGTTCCATGATAAGAACAAGATGAGTAATCTGCAAATGATGTTTTGTAAAAGACTCGTCTGAGGTGAAACGGATGCTGTTTTGTGAGTTCAAAATTAAAAAAAATGTTTTTTTTAAAAATGCGGCATGTCAGGAAAATTTAGAAAATTATGAGTTATAGATTTTAGGCTTAAAAAAAAAAAAAGAAAGGACAGTTTACCAGAAAAATCTAAACAAAATACCAATCCAAGCCACCAATTTAAAAAAGGTACAAAATGTAAATATGAAATAAATATAAGCTTTAAGAACAGCAGTCGCATCCTGGACGGTAATATTGGTGTTAAAAGCCAGAAACATTGTCGTGTTCTTTTGTAAAATAGAAAGTTTACAGTAGAAATTGTGTGTTAGAGAAATGTGGTAGAGAAATATAAGTATACTCTTCTGCCTACTTCTCAATTCAAATTCAATTCAAAGACTTTATTGTCACATACACAGGACTTGCATGAAGCTGCTACATAAGAATATAAGTGTAAGTAAAAGTAAGTAGAAGTAAAAGTAAGAATAAGTATATACAACTGAGAAAAAATAAATAAAAAAATAAATGAATGTACAGAGGTGCAAATTCTATTTAGGTTTCAAGTTTATTTGTCACATGCACATCTAAGATGGCAGTGAAAAGCAGTTGTACATGCTTCTGAGTCTGTGCTCACCCATTTAACACTAAAAACACAGGATATAAACTAAAAAGACATGATAAATGATATGAGTATAAATATGTACAATATTTACAATGTACATGCAGTGCAATATATAGACCTTTGGTTAGTGCAGTTAGAAGTGTTGGGAGAAGGAAATGTAAAGGTTTAAATGTCAGAACATGTTTGAGATAAACTATCAATTCATATCTATCTAAGATGTTGCAAAGAAAGTAACATTAACATTGTGTATCCCACACACTGTTCTCCCAGTGGTCGAGTATTAGTCCAGTAACATTTTCCAGCTCCAGAGAGTTTAAAGATGTGCTGATGAAACTTCAGCTCCCAGCAGTATTTTAAAGCAGAGCTTAACAACACGTCAGTTCGTTTAAAACGGGATACTCAATTCGCTCCTACGAGGTCTGCAATCCAGCAGGTTTTCATTGTATCCCTGCTCCAACACACCTGACTCAAATTAATGAGTCATTTTGCAGAACTTGATTGGCTGTTACATCCATTTAATTTGATGCAGGTGTGTTGAAGCGGGATTGCGGACCTCGTAGGACTGAATTGAATATCACTGGTTTAAAAGAAGAACATCCAGTTTAACCCAGTTTATGGAAATGTATTACTGTGTTGTTGAATCTTTGTAATAATAAAAAAATCTAATTCATGATATCTACCAATTTTCTGTTCATAACCAGATCGTTTATCAATCAGGATGGAAACAAATCAAGTGTTTATAGGTTTTGTGCCCCCAATGATCAGCGCTGGTAGAGAAAAAAGTAAAGCTAGAGCCTGGTTTTAAGTGAAAGGGTTTCAAATATATCTTGTTGTCATGGTGATCTGCGTGTTGATTTTTATATGTGATGAACTAGCTGCTTCCTTGTTGAGCCCCAGTGTTTCTAATGTTTTATTTCTTTGTCTTGTCACATCAGCGGTTCACGCTAAGAGCATCGTCGCCATCCTCCACCTGCTGGTGGCGCTGTCGCAACACTTCAGAGCACCAATCAGATTGCCTGACCATGTTTCCATTCAAGTGGTGGTCGTCCAGGTGGGTGCAACCTTTCAAACTATTCAAAGCTCAGTCAGGGGATTATCGTTTGCATCTTTTATGACCATTCACCAATGATTTTCACCTTCATCAACCACATCCTGTTTTTATTTCTTCTTCTTCTTCTGTCATATTCAGCTGCACAACATGAATTTCATGTGTCTTTATGTCTTTCAGAAAAGAGAGGGCATCCTTCAGTCCAGGCAAATTCAAGAGGAAATCACCGGCAACACAGAGTGAGTACCCTCCACTGTGACTCATTCTTGCTCCTTACAACACACGTTGCATTTAGATGCACGCCTGACAGGTATAAGTGTCAAGGCTACAAAGAACCCTGCTGGTAATGACTTTCTAAAAGCAGATCAGACTGGCCTGTTTTTTGTTTTTTCCACAAATATGCATCAATAAATCTTGGTAAGAGGATTCAGATCTGTGATAGTTTGTTGAATTTCTGATGAAGTGGATCAGCTAAGATTCCCAGTAGAAAATTGACAACCAGACAGCATATCGGAGGAAAGCTTCGCTTCTGGAAATCATCTGATTCTAAATATTTGACTTCATGGACAGAGCAGCCAGCCTTGCTGGAGACTCACCTATAATTCTTCCTTAGTATTTTAGATTTCATTCAATAGGGAATTAAATCTGAAGTGATATTTAAAAAAAAAAAAAAAAAAAAAAAAGATTAACAAAAGAAATGTGACTCAGACATGTCTCCACTAACTGGTTTGAAGTGAATAAACTTGACTGTGTAATGTAAGATGGTGGCTGGTTGTAATTCAGTAGAAGTAGTAGTCGTCTCAAACAGAAACAAACTGTTTGAGACGACTGCAGTGGACAGCAATATGTCTGGGGCATAATATCTGTGAGGATACAGGTCAGTCATAAGATTTGATTTTCAAATTAAGTCATTTCTTAGATGAGTAACAGCTGCAGAGTCAATGACACTAACACGTATAAAGTCTTCTATGAAGTGAACATAATGGGGCTCAGAAATGGAAACCTGGATATTGATACTAACTTGCTGTTAAAGCATCAGTTTAATGGACAAACCGTGGCTTTATATAAGGATTTCATGAACAGACTGAGCGTTCACCTTTCTTTCCTCACCTGCAGAGTGGCTGCATCCTGACCAGAGCTGTGAGATGTGCATGTTCACTGGTTCTTTCAGAGACAAAATTGAAACTATAGACATTTCATAGAAATTTCAAGCCTGAACAATGGATTATAGCTATAACTGAATACAAAGGTTCACCTTGTAAACTTAAAAAATCATTAAATCCAGTTTAGTTTAGTTTATCAAGTTTATTTTTTTAAGATGATTAAAGAAAACAAAGTTTAAAAAAACAAAGAAACAGAATCATAATAAATTAAATAAAAGTTTAAACAAACAAAAGCAAAACTCAAAGAAAATTTCCAGACATTTCCTTTTAAATCATTATGGTCCAAAGAAGGAGCAGGAGGAAGTGAGACCGATATTTTATTATAATAGATTATAATAAAATATAAAATTTATTAAAAACAATAACCTGTCTTTAGTTATTTCCCCTCATTTCTTCTTCCCTCACTCATGCAGATATAACATATCAAAGCAGCATTTAAGTTGATTAGACCAGACATGTTTTTTTCTTCCCTCAGAGATAAGGAAGTACTCAGAAAATGTCCCTGAAAGATGCTATATATTTATAAAAAATACCTTAATGTATTCTGCCTTTTCTTCTCTCAAAATACCAAACTGTCATTTCCTTGTCCACATCACCCAGCCTTACTTTTTCTATTAAATACCTTTAACAGGTAATTAATAGGCAGGCAAGATGATTGGGGAAATTCCAGTTGTTAAAGCAGCAAGTGAAAGGTTATAGGAAAAGAGTTTAAATAAGATTGAAAAAAGAGACGGGTGTGCAAGCGCTACAGTAATGACTAGAAGTACTTAGAGAGCGCAGACCTCCACCAAGTCATTATAGTTTTTTTTTGCCAATGATTGTGGGCATTATTTTTGAGTTAGAAGCGCTAATGGCAAAATTCTCCCCTACCTCCCCATGATAAAGAATCCTTTAAAAAACAAAACAAAAAACTGGATCCAGATCACCCCCAAAATCTGATCACTTGTTCCTTATTCCATTTCTGAAATTTTTTGAAAATGTAATCAAAATCCATTCATTACTTTTACTACAATTCTTCACATTCATGGATGAAAATGGTCAAAACTTATTTTAGCTTTTCATTAAAAGGGTTGGTGCTGATCCACAATTATAGTTTATATTTGTGTTAACCTTCAGTATTCTGATCATTTGGGTAAGAAACCAAAATGCTGTATTTAGGTGTAGCAGAACTAATCTCTCAAAAATTTCTCATCATCCATCTTTGCTGCCGCTAATCAGAACAAAACAACATTAATGACTTTTCCAACAAAAAACGCAGCCTCCGTCTTCTGTGACCTCTGCCGAGAATCTACCTCAGCATCAAGTTTCCACCCCCAATATCACGGAGACAAAAGAGAATTGATGGAAAATATTTCAGTGTCTGCAACGGAGAATATGTCTGAGAAGGATGTTTCTCAGATTGGGATGAACATCGCGAGCTACCATTGTGTGCCGTTTTTCTTCTTTTACACGTTATTCAACATTGATTACATGATTTCTGGGTGAATTTTATGAGATGCAAGTCTCAGATCGGGGCGTTATCTAACTGGACACCCACCTTAGACTTCAGTAAATGCATCTCAACACTGTTTGAATAGATTGTACATGTTTCATCATTTTTTTTCTGAAGAGTGTCGCTGAGCTTTTAAAAACTTTTTAACCCTATATTGATCAAGATTGCACAGTAAAAAAGTAGCACCTTTTTTCAAAAATTCATTATTCAAACCATAAATTCAGCTGAACAGGATTAAAGTGTAAAGCATTTCTCTCTCTTTTTTTTAAAGACATTGGAACCACATGTGAAGGTGGACCAGTGATGGCACCCTCAGCTGAAGAATTAGACTATTTAAATCACACACACTGTTTTTGTCTCCCTGTGAGGCTTGTCCTGCAGCCTGACAGCAGCAACGAGGGAGATAACAGCAGGCCAACACACACAAGCGCACACATTTTGTCATGGTAGATGGATAAACTGCTAATAACACACACACTGAGGCTCACACACACTCACACGGTCACAGTGGAAATACGGTTATTACCACACCACCAGGACTGTTGCCCAAACCTGCCTGCTTTTGCCATCAGAGATTACACCGTGAAAGCGTTTGACAGTGCTTTTGTGTGTGTGTTTGTGTGCGTGCGTGCGTGTGTGTGTGTGTGAGTGTGCGTGCCATTTCTCGCTGGCCTGCCCGCTGCGATATCTCTTCCTCTTGGACACTCATGTTGCAGCAATCCTACCCTCCAGAACCACCTGACCCTTTCCAACAACAACATCCTCCAAAGTGCTAACATTGCAATAACAGACAAGAGGCCCTCCATTCCCATAGAAAACCTGCATGTACACAGAGACATGTCTTCATTCATTGTATTAATACCCTGCAGCCTTGTTGTCCCATAAAGATTATTGCATTGTGCTGCAGTATGTGGTCCCCAAGACCATCCCACTGATGATACTCAGGTTATTTAGATACTCAAGGTGTCCATGTGTCTATTGTTAATGAAATGATGCGACCCGGCTACATTATTGTCATTTGTTTGACATAATCCCTCCATTCTCTGCATTCCTCTGCGATTGAATTTGAAATGTGTCTTTTATGTTCTGTCGTTGAATATGTGAAATTGTCAGTAAGCTGCCTCTGACACATTTTCTCACCCCCCCCTTTTCTCTTTTTTTCAGGGCTTTCTCTGGCAGACATGGTACGTTTTCTTCATTAAGAAGAGGAAATATATGACAGTAGATTTTAAAGTGCATATTTCCCAGATTAGTAATTTCTTTTGTTTGTTCTCCCCAGAGCGTGATGCTTTTGACACCCTGTTTGACCACGCTCCAGATAAGCTAAATGTTGTCAAAAAGGTATTGACGCTTCATCGTGGTGTTGCACACACAATCATGCAGAATTGGGCAAATTTTATACTTATGTATGAAATAAAAATTCCTCACCAGCTCATTTTATTGCAACATCAGATTTTATTTTAGATACTAATGAAAAATGTAATTGATCGTAATGATTTACTCAGATAATTAGATTTAAGAAAACAGATAGATGGTTGTTTCGGGTTTGAATCTGTTTGCAAAGCAGCTGAAGAAATATGAAATTAAATTAAACTAATCAAAAATACTTTATTAACCTCAGAGGGAAATTGCAATGTTGTCGTAAGGGTTTTTGTTGTTGTTGTTGTTTTTTAACAAAGCAATGATAATAATTAATAGAAGAAGGAACCTTGTTCTGATGGTTGATGGCTGCTGGCAGGAATGATCTCCTGCATCTTTCTGTCTTGCATTGGACTTGACAAAGCGCCTGTTGCCATGGAAACTCATAACAAGTCTTGAAAGAGTCCAAATCACTTGAGCAGCACAACCTCCGAACCAGTGTGAAACAATCATCTTCTCCAAATTAAATTGAAAGTGGTTGTCTTGTGTAAAAAAAAAAAAAAAAGTCAACTGTATTAAAAAACTCAAGTTAGTATAGTCAGACCTACTACGGATTTGCTTCCACCCTGCAGCGCATTCTACAGTGGAAATATAAAGGTTATATCCTTGTGTTGCGGCTGTATCTTTGTTGGAAATCTACAATGTTGCAAAACAAACAGAATCCATTTCTGCTGTAGTTTAACATCTTTAGGGAAGACGTGAAGGTTTTAAAGAATCAGATTTCATGCTGTTACAGAACAAATCAGATCTGCTATTTTCACAAAGAGAAGAAACCTTACCCGACTATCACCTCACAGCAAGAAGGTTCCTGGTTCGAACCTCAGCTGGGGTCTTTCTGTGTGGAGTTTGCATGTTCTCCTCCTACATCCTCATCATCCAAAAGCATTCACGTTAGGTCAATGGGTGACTCTAAAATCTCCCTAGGTGTGAGTGGTTGTTTGTCTCTGTGTGTGTTGGCCCTGCCATGGATCTGCGACCTTTTCAGGGTGTACCGTGCTTAATAGCAGCTGATGGATGGAAATATTGAATTTTCAAGCATTTTATTACCCCCTAATTAGTTGGAAAATGATGCAAGTCATTGCATTCTGTTTTTATTCACAACATACTTGCACACAAAATCCATACCTTTTCATTTTCTGACGTTTCTTTTGTCCATTAGCCATCCTTTTAGAGACAGGGACAATTTCTATGTCTTGACATTTTGTTTTTTTCTTTGTTTTTCTTTCTAGACATTGATCACATTTGTGAACAAACATTTGAACAAGCTCAACTTGGAGGTGTCCGAGTTGGACACACAGGTAGGTTTCAAGCACACACACAGCTGGAGTGTGATTCAGTACATCGCTGCCAATTAAAATTCCACCTTAACTTGTCTTTCATTAGATTACAATTCAAACTATGTGGGGAAAAAAAGAGGTTTTCACAGTTGCAAAAAGCAACACTTGCAGGCAGCTACTCTTGAACTGCAGAGCACTCATCAGTGTGTGATGGGGGCAGCTGACGCTGAGCCCCACTCTGCCTCTCATAAGTCCATCGTGAATGTATGACAGAGAAAAGGCACTGTGTAGCCTATAACAAGATGAAGAAATGGTGTGTGTGTGTGTGTGTGTGTGTGTGTGTGTGTGTGTGTGTGTGTGTGTGTGTGTGTGTGTGTGTGTG
>JAOXYM010000010.1:4229461-4241529 GCA_028567055.1 Leptatherina wallacei | reverse complement strand
GGCTGCCCTGCTCAAGCTGCTGCCCCCGCGACCCGACCCCGGATAAGCGGAAGAGGACGGTACGGTACGGTAATGTGGAATGTGGTTTTTAAACAAAAACCCCTCAATCTCTCAAAATCCTGAGTAAGAACACATTTATAGGACATTAAACACCTTTTATAACCAGGCTTTAGACTTTTGAACTCACAAAGTTTCAATTGGTTCAGTTTACTGAGGTGTATGTCTATAAACGTTTGGACAACTAGTTTATATTTCTATCAGCTGTACTGATTTGCAGTTGTTCAGGTAAAAATTCTCCAATCCCCTAAAGAGTGGAGACATTGAACTTTGCAAGGATTTGAAAACTCAACATTAGTTTCCTTTATAAATGAAAAACACTATGGCCTTCAACACAGTAAAAGTTCAATAACGCATATATAACGTATAGGTCTGTATTGGTAGTTTCCTTCGTTGGTGTTTGGAGCCTGTTGTAACCATTTTATAAAAGGGACTTTTGAGTTTTTTTAGATACAAGAAAGATATAGAAGTGTAGCCATGGAAATCTAAAGGCCATTGTTGTTGGTTCAACAGTGGGCCTTTTAGATTGAATATTTATCTGAATAGGTCTACAGTGAAATTCAGACATTTTCAGATACAGAAGAAAGACTTCATATTGTAAAGCTATTGACTTTAGATCTTCTTCTTTTTTTTCATGTGGGAATCCTTAAAAGATGAGCTGCATGCCACAACGCTTTTATGCTGTCATTGATTATTATGGAAACTTCACTTCTGAGCCAAGGTCTTGGAGGAAAAAGAGCTCAGTAGACTCCACAGACGGCATTGGGCCCTTTGATAGATTTTAATTGGGTTTTAGAATGGGCCAAAGCTCAGAAAAAACACTTCTTAGAGCTCTTCATAATATTTCACCAGCAGCTGACTGTTACCAAGCATCTGTTTTTACTTATTTTAGATCTTACTGTGGCTTTTGATACAGTTGGCCACTTAATTTGAAGTGAACATCTTGTGTATTTGGAGGCTTTATTTGTATGGTTTATGATATTATGTCCTTTGGCTACAATCTCACTCAATAATTTTTTACAAATGTTGTCAAATAAAGTTTTCAAAAGCATTGTGAGTTTCCATTTTATTTATTTTAAATATTTTCTTATTAACACAGATGACTTACAGGTCTGATTTGTTGTTTATCGCATCGACACGGCACATTCAGATGAAACATCTTGTATCATGAATTACATAATAGTTTTACTCTTGGGCAGGATTTTCTTTTTTTTTTCCCCTTTATCTGTATGGAAAAAACAGCATTTGTTTTTATTAAAGTCCAGTTACATTTCTTAAACTGTTAGTAGTAGTGCAGCAAGACCTCAAAAAGAATTTAGCTTTTAAGATACCCCTACCTGAGGTTGAACAAAACACAACAATGTTTTTTTTTAATCTTCAGGGTCTTTCATTCATGAAATGGATTGTCTTCAACTTTTATTTTTATTGTCTTCAACTTCCAAAAACAGCCAAATGGGCATTCTTAACTTATAGGCTAGGCCACCCTTTCTTCATTCAGAATGACCTCATTTGGCTGTACTGTACTGTACTAGGTATCTCTATACAACCAATGATTATTTACCAATGATTATTTTTCACAAACACCTTAGTAACAGTGTATTTGACAGAAATTGATGATTTTCTGATAAACAGGAGAAAAGTAAAGAAGTCCACTTTCCTTATTACCACAAAAATGCAATTTCCACCTAAACTAAAACTATGCTGTCAGGGTTATATTTCAATAAGGTTTAAAGTACATCACTTTCTGACTCTTTGGGGATGTAGGGCAGACACCTGGTTCATACTTCAGCAAATATTATGAGGAAAGGAGTGAGCATTCTAGTGTAATTGGCTTTTTGGTCTTATTTCCCTTATCAGGACTGGCGTAATTTGTCCTTTTTCAAAGATTGGGGTAGTTGTAAGGAATACCCCAAAAAATTATTTTACCTCAAAAGTGGAAGACAATCCATTTCAAGAATGGGAGACCCTGAAGATTTAAAAAACATTGTTGTGTTTTGTTCTACCCTGGGTAGGGGTATCTTAAAAACTGAGGGCCTCTGCTGCTAGACTATAGTCTTGTTTCTCATTACAACATATCAAAAAATGCTGCAACAATACTATGAAATAAAGCAATCCACACTACAATGACTTAAACATGCAAAGTTTCTTTAAATATGTTTCATTGCTCCAGAGATCTAAACTTATCTTTAAAAATGCAACAGTTCCTGAACAATGCTGTGATTAACTGACAGGTTTTTGGTAATGCCAAGCTTGTGTGGACTGAAATTATATTTGATAGAGATAATAGGTGAAGACACAGAAACCCAGTACAACACAGCAGCTGTTTCCCCCGAAGCATTAAGTGACCTGCACTATCTTAAAGACTCTCACTTATTCTTCTTGGATCCACACATCTTTAGAGAATTATCTCTTCTCATCTGTAATGATGTAGACCTTAAGTTAGAATCTAATTTTCATTGAAAGAGGCTGTCCTTCGAGCTGCACTCACTGTAACACCAGTCTCTTGGTCTGCAAAGAGAAACTTTCCAGATTAGAATGAGCCAGAGAAAGTCCTGCAGTCCGGTGCAGTTTCAGTGCAATTTATCACATTTCTACATATATGAACAAATGAGCCCACTGAAGAAAATTGACAGAATTTTGTTTGTACATGCCCATATCTGAGCTTCTCTTTATAGATGGAACAAATCTGAAGTGATCTTTTGCAAAACAGCAAAAAAGTTGAATCTAAATCAGACATGCTTCCATCGACAGGTCTAGGCTGCAAAGTGTCACCAGAGGAGAGATTTTACATTCTAGCTGGGCCTTTCTGTATGGAGCTGGTATGTTCTCCCCACGTATGTGTGGCTTCTCTTTCTCCCACAGTCCAAAGACATGCATGTTAGGTTAATCAGTCACTCTAAAATTGGTTTCTTCTAGGAGTGAGTGTGAGCTTGAATGGTTGTTTGTCTTTCTGTGTTGGCCATGTGATGGACTGGTGACCTGTCCAGGGTGTACCCTGCCCCTTGTGTTGTAATTGCTGGGATAAGCTCCAGCCCCCCATAGTCCTCCATTGGAATAAGCAGGGATGGATGGATGGATGGATGGATGGATGGATGGATGGATGGATGGATGGATGGATGGGCTGACCATCTATGGGTGAAACAAAGCAAAGAGAAACTTTGCTAATTACAGAAAGGCAGAAAACTACCCTTTGTCAAAATCTGAATCAACAGGTCTGACTCTTCAGTGAGGAAAATGTCTGTAGCTTCATATAAAAATGTTAGCCACAGGAGGATGTCACCGGAGGCTTGAAAAAGCAGATTGAGATGAAAAACTTAAGTTGTTTTGACCTCATTGACCTGTGACTCGGTCATCTTCCCTTTAAAACTAAATGAAAGCAACATATGTTTTTAAAAATCATTTTGTTGAAGTGTTTTAAGGTCAACAACATACAGAGGATATGGACAGAGGTCAGAGAATTGGTTTATGCTGTCTTTGAAAGGTTGGATGGTTTAGTGGAGTCTTTGGCAGATGAGAAAATAAGCTTTGCTACCTGTGAAGAAGGATACTGGACTTTTACACAAAAAAGTAGATTTTTTTTTTTTACAAATGCACGCAAGCTCTAAAGGAAACAGACGCTGCTGTTGCTTAAAGCACGGAGCCTGCTGGATGAATGAATCCTTGTTTGAATGGAAAACTGCTGCAGAGGGTCAGGAGGGAAGCGGGGAAGACGGCGAGGGTGGGGAAGCTGGAGAGGAAACGGATATGAGGGTGAATGGAACAAGCATGGAGAGAGCACCAGAGGACAGACTCTGGTAAAAACCAGTAGATCCCCTTCATTACTCATGCCT
The DNA here is from genome assembly GCA_028567055.1 of Leptatherina wallacei. Lineage (NCBI taxonomy): Eukaryota > Metazoa > Chordata > Actinopteri > Atheriniformes > Atherinidae > Leptatherina > Leptatherina wallacei. Next base: position 4,237,642 of record JAOXYM010000010.1, on the reverse strand, counting down.
GTGAGTCTTTGCCAGCGGATGTTTTCGTGCAGACTCGCAGTGTTTTCCCTCAGGTGTTAAAAGCTGAGCTCTTGTGTTCAGACGGGGTTAAAAATGTGTCCAAAATGCTGTTTGCTGCTTTACATGCTTCACTTGCATGCATGCATACTGTCAAGTGTAATTGTGTTAAAATTAGCCAGGCTGACACACACACACACACACACACACACACACACACACACACACACACACACACACACACTGATTTCACACTGCAGGCTTGTTCAGGCTGTGACCAGGGACAGTGCATGGGAAGTGTGAACAGTAGAAGACCAGACAAAATGACATGTGTTCGCCCAAGGGGCTGGCACTGTAATTGTGTGTGTTTCTGGGCGTGTGTGTGTGTGCATATGTTGATGTGTGAGCGTGGAGGCGACTGCGCCAACCCTGCTGTTTACCGTAGGGGATTTTAGAAGAATTGTGGGCAGCTGGCAAGCCCCTCCAGTTTCTCTTTTCTCCTCCTAAATCTGCTCGTACTGGTGTATAGTAATAGTCTGTCCCTCATTCACCCGCTCCACTTATGTGCATGTGGATTCAACGTACCACAATGATTTAACAAAATAGGCAATTTCTTTTGTGAAAAGAAGCAATAATTTGCCCCTAGCAGCTGGGATACAGGCTGAAGACATGTTGCTCACAACTTAAAGCCACATTAAAATATATTTTGCTTCAAATTCAGACAGAATAGGTTGCAGGCAGAGCAAGACGAATGAATGAATGCTGCTTTCTTTGTAGAAAGTAGGGTTCTGTTGTCACCCTATTGTACACCTCAACGTTAGATAAATTCAAAAGTGAAATCAAATAGTTTTTTCTTGAACGGCAAAGAGCAAATGGACGATATAGTTAATCAGTTCCACAAGAATTTAGGATATTAGAACTTTAATATTTGATTTTTTTACTTATTTGTTTAAAAACTTGCTCTAGATATGAAAGAATGAAGCAATATTAAGCTCAAATCATATCATCTTATTATGATCTCATATTGATATCATTGATTGATAAAGATGCAAAGGAGGACAGGCTCAGGTGTATTAACCGTTTAAGCTTAATCGGCCCTTATGTAAGCTGGAAAAACTGCAGACAGCATAATTTACTATTAATAACCAATAATGGTGTTTATTTTCAACTGTTGCTCAAGTGCCTAGAGAATTTCGACCCTAATGTTCATGAAACAAGTGTATTTTAATGCAAACAATGTTTAAAAAGTTATTTTGAAATGATCAGTAGCATCTGTGTGTATGGAATCATTGCTACCATGGTGTTATCTTCTGTCAAATTTGGGGGGGGGGATAGAAATTTTACTGCAATTTTCTCAGCCACAATAACAGACACATTTTTCCCACTGGGAATACTTTTTTTTTTTTTTTTTTAAGTTTCTAGATGCCTCTAGATACCAAGAACATGCACATGAACTTGATTATTGTGGAGCAATTCTTCATTTTTCTTGGATATGTCTTTTTAAGTGTCTCTTCCACAAATATGGCCAGACCATAAAGAGTTAATGAGGGCTACATTCTATTTAGAGGAAAACCTGCTTTTGTGCATGTTTGACAACACGCCACCATGCCGCGGAAGTGGAATGCAGCCCTCATTACTACACTTGAAATTAGTACCATATGATAAAGAATATGTCTCCGTTTCCTGATTGATGTTGTCATTGAACGTTGAGTATTATCGCATGTCACAGACATGTTTCCTAAGATTGTGAAGCCACACCGTGTAGCGAGGCAACCATTTTGTTGGTGCTTTTAAAATAAAAAGAATTTAACTTTTTTCATTTAATATACACACAAGCTTGTTAAATGGAACATCAAAGCTAGTATATAGTTGTATAGACTGGACATAGTCATCGCTGAAGCCTGGAACCAGCAACCATGGAGCTGATGGAGCATGCTAATGCTAACATTATTGTCCTTTTTTTACACAATGAGATTCATGAGCACAATCACCGCTTAGACTTTTTTTCTTTGGCTGTTTTTAGGGCAGCATCCGGGTACTTTCAGTGCACTGAGGTTTTGCTTAAATGTGCGTGTGGTGTGAACGCACTATCCACTTAAATATAGTGTTAGAAAGTGCGCTGATTGACACACCCAATGTTTAGGCGAGCGATGCTAATAAAAACGGGAACCTTGTGCTGTGTGCCGCCTCAGATTTGATACATACCTATCTTCGCAACGTTTCTCTATGCCACACATAAGTGAATATTTGGCATTATGATGCTGGATTACATTCATTAATATCCTAAAAGCATTAGCAGCTGTCTGCTCCCCTACCCTCATGAGTCTTCTCTGTAGCGAACACTATACAGCGGGGGAATGAAAAGGCAAATTCAAACACACCCACAGATATTTCCCACCTTACAAAAAAGTCTGAATAAGTACGATGACCATGATGTCACTATTATGTCAAACTTAGTGTCTCGTATTTGTCTTTTTCCTCTGCAGGCTTCCTGCTGCCTGACGTCGGATCCTCACCGCTGCTGGTTGCCATTTGGAGCCTCCGTTAACAAAGTTAGCTTTAGGTTTTTGTTTATAGTTGTCCACCACCGCCTGTCCCCACTGGGAGTTTAATATTAGTATTATTTGTAATTAAGGTGTGAGTTTCCATTAGTTTTAATCACAACATTGTTAGCGCTGACTCTACGTCTGCTAGTTAACGTTAGCTGCCGGTATGGAGCGCAGTAGCTGGAGCGGCAGTGAGAGTCCAGGGGAGGACATGGACAGACTGAGTGATTCAGGAGGGGACAAGACCATGGATGGGGACCCCGAGGGGGTCTGGAGCCCGGACATCGAGCAGAGCTTCCAGGAGGCCCTAGCCATCTATCCGCCCTGTGGGAGGAGGAAGATTATACTGTCAGATGAAGGGAAGATGTATGGTGAGTGATGGAAAAGCAGACATCAGCAATGTATGTCTTAAAAATAAATGAATTATAAGAGTTTTTGTTGATTATCATGTGATGGATCAGCCAGCGGGTTAAAGGTATTTTAGTAGAGGTGTGATGCAGTGTATGTGCATCTCTGGGTGCTACAGATAGATCCGGTCGCGTGGTGAGTTGTGATGGAACGTGACATCCCCGAACAGTGATTTAACCACATCCAGCAATTTGTTGGAGCTGTGAGACGACCCAGACGGCCGCGGTGGAAGGTTGTCTGGCTGCGCATCAAGTGTCAGAAACACAGGAAAAGAAAGATAAGCTGTAAAACAGAGGAAACCGAAGCAAGCTGTGGGTGCATTATGCGAGTGTGACTGAGTATGTGAGCGTGACGGAAGAGCGAGAGTATTTGTGTGTATGTGAACTAATAGAGTGATGAACAGATGGTCCTCTGGCTGCCACCAGCTGCGTCCCCCTCCAACTCTCTTTCACTGTTTTTGATTTTCTCTGCTTTCTCCCTGTATGCAAAGTGCACTCTACTGATTTCTTTATACTTATATTATTCTTTAATCTGTCTGTATAGGGGAAATTATCTCTTTTAAACACCTCTGTGGAACATTTTCATACCAACAATGGCCAATATTGTGTTTCAAAATGTGACAGATGTTCAGAAGCACCTCCCGACAGCTGAGTTCATCCAAACATTGTAGCATATATTTAGATTTTAGGTTAGATTTTAATCTCTGTCTGAGACGATGATTTGATTTTAGTGAACTTTTTATTTCTTTTTCCAGTAAGAGAGGCTCCAAAAGTAGCTAATTCGGGGTTTCTATGTCTGTTTGTGCAAGAGGTCAATGTGATGTCAATTTAATTATCTACACTAACCTGCTAGGATCCGTGGAGCCTAGCCGTGGTATTTTTATCTGGTTGACCACTTTTATAGCCAGCGTGTATAATGCACTTCTTGTTTATTTAACTTTAAAACCGTCGTAGTTTAATTACAGCCGAGTGTAATGGACCAGAAAGTGTCTCATTACATAAGTGCACCTGAACGTAGTAGGCACTGAGCACTTGCTTCTGTAGTGCACACTTTCGTGTGCAAGTGTTGATCCAAATGGAGCACTGACGTTTTGCACTTACCGGTAGCGACTAACCGGCATTTGAATGCGACTCTCCAGCTCGCCAAAAACACCCACGAACTATCATTAATCATTTGTATCATGTAGCCTATAACTAATCTACGTCTGCTTAACCAGCTCAAAAACTGCTAACATTTACGTGTCCTGACTACTGAGTCGATATAAGTCCCTCCCCTTCCTCTATGTTGGCAATATGGTGTCCGTTTAGTGCTAGTAGTGTCCAATTTTAGCTTTAATGTCTACATGAACGCACTATGCACATAAACATAGTGTTTGAAAGGACGATCAGGTTTCTTTCTGCGCTTTCATGTTGCTTTCACACAGAAATGGTTCTGGTTCGGAATCCGTTCCATTCCCAAAGTATTTTTTGGTGCCCGTTCCGAAGGGACTGTTCAGCTTCCGAACCAACTTTTTTTCAGCGTGAAAGGCGCTTTAGCTTTGCTCTGCTGTAGAAAACAGTAAAAATGAGATGATCTGCTTTGGGATGGAGGAAAAACAAGGGATATTTCACTTTTATGCTGCGTATTGTTTTGCCGTTTTTTCCTCTTTCTTATGACGTCGGTTGTTGTCGCTCCTACGGCTTGAACTCACTTTCAGCCAATCAGGTTATACATAAAGAAAGATAAAATGCATCTGAGAAGAGGGTTAACCAGCTGAGAGAACCCAATGCATCTCGTTGATAATCTATTTCATTGATTTAACAGTATACATTATAAACATATACATACACATACATCAGTCAGTTGCTGATTTGTCCAACTTTTAAATGTTGGATCACTGTATGCCGCTCCGCAGTTCAGCTAATTTACCTTTTTATGACAAAGTTATTACATTTTCCTTCCCTTTTTGGCCTCTTTTAGCTATTCATCCCGGCACTGTGGCCTATTGATACTTTGAGTATGATTGATATGTGAAAATTAAATTTTTCTTGTTTCCCTTGTTATCGTTGAAGGATTCAGAAATAACACATTAAAGGGGTGCGTTTATCTTTTTGTTGTTGTTGTACTGATGCATTAAGATTTCTCGCACTGTTCCTGGAAAAAAAAAAACAAGCCAGATCAGATTGTTTTGGAGATGTGTAAGTGCATACAGTAACTCCTGTCAGGATTAATCACAACAAGCCTGAAATGCTGACATGCACAAGTCACACAGATACTAAAACCCCTGCTCAAGCTCCTTTGTGTTATCGATCAGTCACCAATCAATCGGTCTCACTCTGTTCTCTGCCTCGGTGGCATGTTCAGCACGGTTTGTTTACCTTGTTGACTCTGTGTCCAGGTTGTTGACACGTTTATCATGTTGACCTAATCACGTTAGACAGCGTCTGTTTTTCGAGGCAGAGCAGGTGAGGTGTAAATGGTGAAGAGGGATGAGCAGCGTTTGGCCTTGAGAGTGAGGGGGTCTGTAATCGTTACCTGGCACATCTGTGCAGAGCAGCCTCATGAAACCACTCCGACTCTGTTTCTTATCTGTTGCTCCTGATTCAGGTCGGGCTCATATGTCACTTGGTGCGTTCAGTTTCATTGGATTCTTGAGAACACAAAGTCCTTGCTGATTTTTCTTTCATTTTATTTATTATCATGTTTTTTTTCTCCTTATACAGAAGCAGCACAGAGTGTGCACACAAATGCTGTGTTTTTTCAAAAGCATTAATTTCTTTGCTATTCATTGCAAATCCCTGTACCGTTACCAGAGGTTTTGTGGTTTTCATGAGTGTTACATTAAAGCAAAATGAGGGGCAGTTGAATTATCCCACAGAAAAGAAAAATATCTAAAGGATATCCTGTATTGGCTGCAGGGAAATAGATTTAAATAGAAAAATGGGGGAAAAAAATCACGATAATGTGGATGCATAAAAGAGAGAGATAACAAACGGGTGGATAATAGCACTATTATCCCTGGCGAAGATACAGTGGAGGTGCGATGTGAGTGCTTGTGATTTGGTCCCCTACAGACACATCATATACACATCAACTGGACAAATATGAAAATAAGTATTGAACCTTTTTCTGCCTCTTAAGCTGAGGATTAGGGTCATGCTCAAGTAGATGTTGCAGAAGAAAGAACAACATACGGAGAATGGCGAAGGACGTGTAGGCTGCAGCAGTGACAGGATTTTCTGCCTGAAATATTTACATCGGTGTTGCCATGTTGTGTAAAACAAACATACATTCACTCTGAATGTAAATATTAAGTCCTCTTTCTAACATTACAGCCCTCTGAGGGCTGAAAAGTCCAGTGTACTTATCAACAATATTACAGAATCAAGTTAAAACAGCACCAGCTACATTTGCAGGGAGGCAGTAAAGACCTCTAATCTCTGTGGTTTAAGATTATTAATGAAAATGCCAACTTTTGTCTCCTAATTTCTACCTTCATGTCTTGTTGAACATCATGCCTCAACTTTTTATGTTTTGGGAAACATTAAGTAATTCTCTGACTTGTTCTCATCACTTCTAAAATAATATCTGCTTTTACCCTGTTGTACTTCAGTATGATGATTTATACATATTTGTTCTTCAGATTCATCCAGTGGAGGTATAATTTACAGAAGTGTGAAACGTCTTGATCCATCCCTCATCCCTTCCAAGAAGCCAAAATTTTTTTTAGTCTTTCTTTTGCATGAGTTTTCTAAACTTTATCAAACTCTTTCACAGATTTTCTTCTTGAACATTGGCTGCTTTTCACTCATTTTCAGAGATTTTTTTCTTTTTCTGTAAATTCAAAATCTTAAAACGGACCTATGAATCATTGAATAAGTCTCCTAACTCAAGGTTGAACCAATGTTGTGTCAACACAACTGGATTTTTAAAAAGAAATAGGTAAAGTAAATAAAGTTCACTTATGTTACACGGAAAAAGTAAACTTGATAAAATCCACAACGTTCTAGGACAGAAATATAAAACAACCAAGTCTAACCAAAAGCTTGTTGGAATAAAAATGTTTTCGGCTGCTTTTTTAAAAGTATCCACAGAGTCCAGACAATGTAGAAGTAACAGCAGAGCTCTCTCCTGCCTGGATGCTGCTGCTTGCAGAGATGAGTCTCCTCGAGTCCTGAATTATGTGTGAAGAGTCGTTAAAAACTTGTGATTAGACGACTTCAGACTGAGACAAGAAGTGTACGAATGAAGCAAGTCAGAGATATAACGGGTACATGTTGAGATCTGAAGGTGAATAGCTAGATTTCCCAAAGAATTCTGAATTGAGGCAACTTTAGAACATGGGTCATATGAGGTCTTCTGTTTCATCGAGTTGGAAGTCTTGGAGCGAGTTTAGGCACTTTGTTATGAGCCGTCTGTCACAAAGACGTCATTTCTTCACATTTCTTTAGTTTTTCCTACAAAAATGACAAAGATAACAAAGTTAAACAGGCAGAGAATAAGAGTTCTGATTCCCAGAGAGCTATATATCTCAGCGGGGTGTGCAGCGTGTCCTTTTACATTTGATTAAACTGAAGTGGAGGACAAAAAAATCTCCAGCAGATGAACAGGATCTGAAGGGATGTCCTTTAAAAACTAGGAAAATAACCAACAAAGACCCGACACAGGATCTGATAGCATCTGAAGCAAATGTTGAACCAGCTGGTGTTTTCAGAACTTTTCAGAACCTGAAAAGTCGGTTCTCAACAGGAACCAAAAAAAAAAACTTTGAACTGTGACATCATCGGTGAGCAAAGGCTGGGTTCACCTTTGTACCAGACCTATAAGCTGGCTGGCTGTCAGCATTCATGCGAGCATATGTCTCGATAAAGTTAAACAAACAAACAAACAAACAAAAAACTGCCAGATCAAATAGTCAATAAACTTAAGAAAGCGATGAAGGAATGCAGCAATTTGGACGGGGTGTTATTACATGTCCATCTCTAGAGCTGCTGGACAGTGTGATGGTCACCGACCAGCAAAGCAGGAAACAGGGGCGCTGAATTCATCCGCCATAACAGAAGAAGAGGCCAGCCAAGTACCGTCTGCTATAATCAGTACAACACACTAGTTTGCACTGGTTCTCAATGTACCTACCTCATCCATCCATCCATTTTCTGTACCGCTTAATCCACGCAGGGTCGCGGGTGGGCTGAAGCCTATCCCAGCAAGTATCAGGCGAGAGGCAGGGTACACCCTGGACAGGTCGCCA
>JAOXYM010000010.1:4212974-4223658 GCA_028567055.1 Leptatherina wallacei | reverse complement strand
TCTCCTCTCCTCTCCTCTCCTCTCCTCTCCTCTCCTCTCCTCTCCTCTCCTCTCCTCTCCTCTCCTCTCCTCTCCAGGTGTCCAGTCACATCCAGGTTTTGGCTAGAAGAAAATCCAGGGAGTTTCAGTCCAAACTAAAGGTAAGGAGCAGCAGAAACCACAAATCAGCATTTCTGCTTCTGGTTTTGATGGTTTGTATCCAGATGAAAAAAAAAAGAAACAAATCCTGTGTTGCACAGGAAGTGCTGTGTTTTCCAATCCCAGTTTGTTTGGAGCAAACACAGCTGATTAGTGCAGATTAGAGCTCATGACTGCGGTGGATGAACGGGCTGAAAGAGGACTACCCACAGAAACCCAGACTGGTTTCTCTGCAGCACATGAGACTCAAAAACAATCTAGATTCAGTGTTTGTCCCTCGCTGTGGCTGGAAGGATGCCTGTCACACCGACTCCAGTATCCTAGGTGTCTAATTAGGCCTGTTTAGGTTTTTCATCACCTCCTCCTCCCCTTCCTGTCATTCTCCGCTATCCATACATTCATTTATTCCTTCCTCACCTCCCTCCCTCCCTTCTCTTTACTCTCCGTCCATCCCTCCCTCTCAGTCTATTAATCTCCCAGCCTCCTTGTCTCGTCCTCCCTTTTGACATCTTTCTTTTTCTGTCCTCCTCACCCTTGGTTGTAATTAACTTTGTGTAAAGCAACAAAGGCGCGCTTTATTTCTGGGAAGGCAAGTTGGAACCGTATTGATGTTTGCGGTCATAAAATGAACGACAGATATGTAATTAAAGTCAAGAGTGAAGGTTATCAGTATCGATCCAACTTAAATGAGTTATTGATGATGTGTTATTAATGAAACTTGGAGCATGCATGAAATGATTTCCTTTAAAATGATATAATTTAACACTTTAACACATTTATTGTACACAATAGTTAATTAAAGAGCTGGTTTACAAGCAAATTAAAATGGCTTTTCCCTTTTTTGTATGATAAATGTTTTAAAATCCTACTATACTGTGTATATATGGATATATTATTTAAAGTTCCAGTGATATAATAGAGAGAATGGGTAGATTGTCAATATTCCTCATGGTTCTTATTAGCATGACCAATGCTGAATATACTGTAGATCATTCTTCTGTGACACTGAGCTTCATTGTTCTCTATAAAACAGTGATTCATACTATTTCATTCTAGTTTATGTAATCCATCTTCCATCCTCGTGCTGCTGGAAATACCCAAAAGATCAGCAAACATGTATTAATCTGCATCTAAAAATAGTTTCCACCCAAAATAACATTGGTTTAATCTTGTTTGAGTTGCTGTTTTGGATAAAAATAAGACATTCATTCTTAGCAAATTCACTAATTCCACATCATGAATGAGCGGCATATTCTTTCTTTTGATGTGAACATGATGGAGGAGCTTAAACTAAAACAAATGGGCTGGTTGTTTCGAAGACACAAGTACAAGAGAAGGATGTTATCAAAGCCATATGGTTTGTGGTGTTTGATACGAAAATCCAGCCTGATTCCCGTCTTGGTACCTCCTATAATGTTATTACCTCTCCCAGGAGGAGAGATTTCTCTCAGTGCCAATTAACTTGAGTGAAGCTGCCAATTAGTGATTCTCCAGCTATCGCGGTGCCTGTAATTCTATTTCATTCAGCTGTTTTCTGCTCCATGTTGCGTTTAGTTCAGATTTTACAAATGAGCCCACAAGTTGATGTCTCTGTAAATCTGCAGGTTTGCCTCGAGGCGGCTGCTGTTCGCTGTGTTGTATGAACCACATGTTGCTATGATTTTTAATGGGATTTTATGTTCCTTTACTGAAGATAACTGCTATAATTCTGCTTAATTTCCTGCTTTTTATTATTTTTTATAACGACTGTCTCTGTGTAAACAGTGTGCTAAATGCACTCGAATGATAATGGGGTTGATCTGTGTGTGTACTGATGTGCAGGACCAGAATGCCAAGGAGAAAGCTCTGCAGAGCATCTCGTCCATGTCCTCGGCTCAGATCGTCTCCGCCACCGCCATACACAGCAAGCTGCTGCCTGGAATAGTGCGCACCAGCTTCCCTGGAAACGCACAGGTAAGTCGTACGCACATGCTGCATCAAGGGCATAAATGTGAGGGAATAAAGGTGCACAGAAGAAGAACACACATTGTTTTGCAGGCTTTTTTTTAACCCAGTGTGTTGATGTGTGTTTTTCCAGCTGTGGCAGGGGATGATTCCTGGAGGACAGTCCAGCTCCACAGAAGAGTGAGTCAAGTAAACTTGTCCCTGAAGCAGTTGGGTCCGCTAGTTCAACTCTTCTGAGCTCGTTACGAATAATTTGTTTAAATGACTTTTTAGGCATCTGTATGTATATAAAGGAGAAGTTTTCTGTGTGGAAATATCACAGTTTGGGAGTTCAGACACTTTGATTTGATCTGTTGGCTGAGAGGAAATAAAACATTCATATCTATATTTTCTTTAGTGTACAGTCGTCCTCAAAATTGTTGATACCCTTCCAGAAAAGGCTAAATTTACAAAAGTCACTCAAATAACTGGAGATTGAAAAAATTTATGAGAAATAAAAATTTGCTAAATTATAATTTTATGAAATTAGACATTATTTTTTAATTTATCTGAGTTGAAAAAGATAATAAAAAACAAACAAACAAAATAGTCCTGGACAACTTTGCTGATGAGCAGTGGGCCAGAATACCTGCCAACAGGTGTAGAAGTCTGATAGACAGTTACAGAAAACACCTGATTGCATTGATTGCCTCAAAGGATTGCTCAACAAAATATTAGCCTTATGAGTGATGTAACGTATATTAGTTTATCATATTTGTTTGCTAGTTTTTTAAAAATATTTCTATTGAACCACAATTAAAAAACAATGTCATGATTTTCATGAAATTTTCATTTATTATTACTTTTGTCAATTTCAGCTTATTTCAGCGACAACTATTTTTTTCCTTCCTAATTTTGAGGACGACTGTATAAATAATTTTCATTGACCTAAAATGAGCAATATTCATCCATCAATGCAGTGACCATCTCTCTTCCTCCTCCACTGAGCCATGTTACAGTACCTAACATTACTTTAAACCAGGTGTAACCATGTTCAACACACTGTACTGTTAATAAGTGTAATAAGCCAAACAAGCTTCAATCACTTCCCCCAACTTGTTCTGTTGGATAACTGAAGTTAAAGTTGGCTCGAAAGCAGCTGCTCACTCCACAAGTTTTTATTCTTTTATATGTATGTTTTTTTTGCAAATAAGCTCATGTACTGAGACTACAATGTGGTTATTAACATGGCGATTGCAGATGTTTGCAATACGAGGCTAGACTGAGCCATCGGGGTCTGTCACTTCTTCACAGGTGGAAAATTGACAGTAAACGACTGGAAAAATTAACAAAATATGATCCGTTACAATTAATGAAAAAGAGTTGATATGTTTATATTTAACAGAATGTTATTGTATTCATTTTGACAAAGGAGCTATATTTGATGACAAATGTCTAATCAATCTGGGAAATGTATTAGGTTTCACTTGAGTTTTCAAAATGCTCATTTATTAAGAACAAAACAAAATCCTCTCTCTGTTTAAGCCCACCTATGTCAAATTTCATAACTCAACAGGTATGAAAGACCTCAAAGAAAAAAAACACGTTTTATCTAAATGTGGTCACTTGTGGCTCCAGAAGAAGCTTCAAAACAACCGTTTACAAATCAGCTGCAGGTTCATAAACACAACTAACAGTTGAGTTTACACACAATTAATCATGAACATCCTCATTATCAATTATTCTGCTGATCACTGTTTCAAAATTGATCGATTAATCAACCTGTATTTTACTTTATCATTTATTTTCTTCTTTAATCTGATCAGTCAACAAAAAACACAAGATCTTCAGTTTACTGAGATAATCTGAAATGATCATAGTTGCTGATTTATTTATTGTTTTCTGATTATTCATTTAAGCTTTCACATACACTTTTGCAACATTTTCATTATCTGGGAAGGAATGAGACAGTAGAGGGTTGATTAAAGGTTTCAGGTTTGTTTTCTTTTATGGTCACTTTCTATATGTTTTATTCATTGTTGCTGCCTATCAAGTGTCTTTATGTAGCAGACAAACATCAGAAGCGGCCAAATGTACCACCAGTCTGTATCTGCACATGTATGATTATCTCAGCTGGTGATTTAGAAACCATTAATGTGATTAACTCACATGACTGACGCCTGGTGTCTGTCTGTCCTCATATTGCCAAACAAAGATTTTCTTTATTGTCAACACAAAGACCACCTGCAGAGTAAAAATGGGTTGGATATGGATTTAGAAATCGGCCTCCTTCTGTTTCCGTATCTTACATTAGTGTCTGCTCACATGGCTCGCAGCGCTTCACTGCTGTAGCATGTGCATGAGGTGATGATGATGATGATGATGATGATGGCAGTGAATGGGAGTGTATAGCTTTTACTGAACTCGGGGCTGCTCTTGACCTCCGTGCTCCTGCTTGTGTTCATACAAGACACAGAAGAGAAATCTTTTTTGTATAATGTGGGTACAATGAGACCAGTCCCACTGTGTCTGTTCTTCTTTCAGCCTTTTTTGTATGTAATGCTCGCCCATCCGTTTCTCTGTCTCTCTCAGCATCAAGCCGTTCTCCCAGCAAGCCTACTCTGTGCAGACAGCAGGGACCACCACCATCTCAGGTGAGAGGGACCGCAGGACAATTATCATCTTTCTTTAAGGTGGACCGGTGCTTCTTTCTCCTGCCATTTATGCTGCTTCTTCACCACAGGGTGGTTTTTCACTCTGCTGGGGCACCTGGGTCTCCAGCACTCCCTTCTTTGTCTTGTGAAGAGGTCAAAGAGAGGGAAACTGTGTCAGTCTGACTTTTTCTTCGTATAATGTATGACCATCAAAAGTTAGCCTTACTTCCCACAGAATCTTCTTTTAAAATAAGCTAAGAGAAAGTAGTAATCAGACATAAGATATTTAGCTCATTTCAATTTGTGACTTTAGTGCTATCAGACTAATGTCTGTAGTTTTAGTAAATAAACCTCTTAAAGATTGATATCTAATATCCGATTTGTCATTCCCAGATCCAGCGTCTAAATTCCGAGCTAAATTAAATGCACCATGAGAGCTGCCAGCTGCTGAACGGGTCGGGCGACTTTAACGTTTCTGTCTCACATCCACCCCTGTGGCACCTAAACATCAAATTTACATATGAAGCACGTTCATAAACAACGAAATTTGACATTTAGATTAATTTTCAACTAAACAGTAAATCATCAATCGTTTTGAGTTCTTGTTAAAAATGGTATTCCCGTAATGTAATGAGAACATCTCTGCAATCACAAGCTCTATTTGAATACTATGCTCCCTTACGTACGTCAATAGGTACGTCCTTTTCAAACGATGTCAAATCAAATCGAATCAAATTATATTTATATAACGCCACAAAGCCACACAAAGTGCTTAAATCATAAAAACTATCTGTGTATATTAAATAAAACAATCTTTCCCACCGTATGGTGTAAAACAGAACAATTTAGAAATATGCACATTTTACTCTTTCACAGTCACACACACACACACACACATACACGCAGACAGAATCTCCCCTCAAATCCCTCCTTTTCCCTCTATTCTACTCAAGCAAGAACTCGAACCCCTATTTCCTGTCTCTTAAAGACAGGGTAGGAGATCCTGGAAAAACGAGCAAGTTACATTTCAAGAATACACAATTAAAAAATCCAGCCCCTCTTTAGACCTTTTCCCGAAGCCACGCCCCTAGAGCACAGGGACTCCATATGGAGGAACACGGGGGGGGGGGGGACAAATAATAATTGTTTAGAACGGGCCCGTCAAAATGATTGGATGGTGTTTTTTCGGTCCTGTCCGTTAGTAAAATGACAAAAATATGTTATTTTTGCATTAGAGCATTTAATTAATTGGCTGCAATCAGGGTGTGAAGAGGATTTTAAGCAATACAGTAAAAAATGCTACTGGAAAACATCTCCCACCCTACCTTTAACACAAGTCCACAAATACTCCTAATAATTGAATAATAAACATATTACCGTGTGGAAACAATATTGTCATACGTTGCCACCCTCATACTTACGTGCATGTTTTACGTTGCCATGGTTGTTAAGTCAATTTATCCACTGAGTTCCCTTCCGCGCTCTTGTTGTGTGCCATATTTCTAATTGCCCCTTCTACGAATATTTCGATCTCCATTTATTTTCCGTTTGCGACTTTCTTGCTCTCCTTCTACGTATCATTTGCTAAATCCTTATTTAAATGAGGCCGTTATCAATTGCGCAGTCAAATTTGAATAGATCTACCGCAAAACATGGAAACGCAACAGGCGCAAAATATTTGTGTGGCAATTTATTTAGCGCTCGCTATTTGGAATCTTAGTAAATCAGGGCCTGAGAGTTAAAGTGATTCACGGCAGTCACCACCAAAGCTCCACCACCTTCTGCATTTTAATGTGGATCTTTGCACCATAATGCCCTTACAGTGGGGTGGATGTGAAAAATATCTGTTTTAAAAATGCATTAAAACTTTAAAAGGAAGCATTAACATTTTCAAATAAATCCCTAAATGAACAGGGAGCCAGAACAATGCCAAAACTCACGTTATGTGTTCACGCTTTCTTAGGCTCGTATTAGTGATGCTTAATAATTTAATTTATACGGTTTGATTACCAGGAATAAGGATTATTACGTATATTATAGCTTTTACAATCAATATTAGCCTTCAGACTGTAAGGCCGCTGGAAATAATGTGCATTTTCAACAAACTGCTCTTTATTCCTCATGAAAATTGAACAAGTTTTCTTCTTTCTTATAAATCAAAGGCTTTTAGTCTCTGTTGTAACCTGGAACAGCTGATTAGCTCCAGGATCATATGATGCTCATCAGAGTGGGTTTACTCAGTGTTAGCTGAGACTACTTTTCCTGACTTCAAGAAAGCAATAATGTAGATTGTTGTCCTTTTTATATATTTCCCAAAGCCCGCTGAGGTCACTGTGAGGTTTAACATTTTCCTTGTGGATTATGGTCGCTGTTGGTTAAAGCAGCATAACACTAAAAATGTCTTCTTTAAATTAAACATGCCTTTTCAGTGCTGCTCCCTCATCTCAGCTGGGATTTTTCCACAGGTATCCAGCGATGGTATAAATTATACATGTGATACTCATGTCTGTGCTAACTCTTAATGACTGTTCATGATGTCACCAGTGAATTAGGCTTAAAAAAATGTGTGTGTGTGTGTGTTTGTTGAGCAGCCTACGAGCCTCCTGCTTCAGCCCAGACACACAGAGAACCGGCATGGCAGGGCCGCTCCATCGGCACCACCAAACTACGACTGGTGGAGTTTTCATCTTTCCTGGAGACACAGAGAGACCAGGAGGCAGTGAGTAGACACACACACTTATATATATATATATATATATACTGTATATATACACACATACACACACACACAGCAGCAGCAGTCTACAATAAGCACTCCCTATTGTCCCATAAACAGAGATGACAGATAACCCTACAGCAGAGAACAGCATTAAAGCCCTTTGTGTGTCTCCTAGTATGAATAACCTTTGTAAAGCTCTATCTCTCCGTCTGCTCAGTCTATCTGTCATCCTGCCATTCTCCGGACTCATTGTCATTTTTCTACCTTGGCCTTACAGACAGCTGGCATTCATCTTGTTGCTCTGTGTTTGGACAGTACATAAAAATCTGCAACAATGACTTTCAAATAGATCCTGTTGTGGAACAGCATAATGTTTGCATTATTTACGCTACTGTAAATAAAACGAGCCAGAAGACTTTAAAGGTTCACTGGACAGAAAATATAGAATTCAGCTTAACTGCGTTTAATAAAGGTTCCAGCTTCCCCGTGACCCTGAATTGGATTAAACAATACAGAAAATGAATGAATGAATGAATGAGTTTAATAAAAACAAAGGTCCAGCTGTTGGAGTCAGATTTGGACATTGTTTTCAACCTGATTGGTTGTTAGGTCTAAAATTCTTCTGAATCTTTTTTCCACCATCATCATAGATGATAAATCATTATTTTAAGTTCACACTAAACATGATCTCAAAAACTGGGATTGAAACCCATCCTCAAACGTCTGTTAAATCAGAGGCTGTCCAGACACGAGGCGGTCGGCTGAAGATGAATTTCCTGTCTGTATCACATGGTTTTCACCACCAACCTGCCCCATTAGGAAACCAGACAAAGGCGGGGTCCTGTTTCCTCCCCTTGGCCCCCCATCCTTCTGTGTTCCAGGAATAATGTTTCTCTTTTCTTTTGGGAATCAAAGACTAGTGTCATGATCTAACTCTTCAACCAGGAGGCCATTTGGATAGTTATATGTTATAGCCATAATATGTTAGCCATGGGGGAGTGGTAGCCTAGTGGTTGCAGAGGTGGGCTTGCAGAGGCTGAAGTCCCAGGGTTGGCAACATAAGTGAACCACTGTGGGCCCCTGAGCAAGGGCCTTAATCCCCCAACCACTCCCTGGATGCTGGAATATGGCAGCCCAATGTTCTCTTGTAAATCTACTGGAGATGGGTTAAATGCAGAGCCTACTTGCCCTAATTTAACAAAGTAATTGCAATTATTATTTTTATTATTATTAATAAAGCAAAACAAAGCAGGAAAATTAGGCGTAGGAGTCGTATCTGAACGGGAGCACACATTGTGATTATTTTCCCCAATAAAGGAAATATTGGATTCATTTTAAAGAACAAATGTCCTCAAAATATTCTCACATTCAATTTGATCTAAATGAGAAAACTAAACCAAAATGATGCTGTAAACTTTACTCAGTCCAGTCTTAATCAACAACTTACATATATATTACCATTAATTCATAAACTTGAGCCTAATTATTATTTTTTAGTAGTAATTATCAGTAATGACAGTTTAATCCCCAAAGCTTACAACAGTTATTCAGTGTTTTTTCCCAGAAACACTAAATGTGTGCAAACAGACTGTAGATTAGAAGTGGAGGTAACCATGGTAATGCCCCTCATTCTGTGAACTGCTGTTCTAAAGCTTTGAGCTCTGCTTCCGGCTTGTTGTTGTTGTTTCTTGTTGAGTCGGAGACTTGATACTTAAAATCTGATTGGACAAAATTAAACAGGACCACTATCACAATGATCAGCTTGTAATGACTGATGGGGACTCTGATGGAGCCAGCACCTAGTGGCCATCAGTGGTATTGCAGATTAGGTTTACTTTTAACAACAATCATATTCATCTTTTACAGTTTGTTTGTCTATTATTTAGACCTAAAAATCTCACTGAATATTCTAATACTCACATAAATCTATTTGATATGAATGAATTTCAGTAAAATATTGTTATGAACCCTAAAATTAAGAAGTAAAACAAAATATCAGCTGTGAAATCAGCTGTTTTTTTATCTATCAGTTTTCCGCCTCCATCTGATTCACTCTTTTCTCTCCTCTTAGTACAACAAGCACCTGTTCGTGCACATCAGCCAGAGCAGCCCGAGCTACAGCGACCCGCTGCTGGAGTGTGTGGACATCAGGCAAATCTATGACAAGTTCCCGGAGAAGAAGGGCGGCCTCAAGGAGCTCTTCAGCAAGGGCCCGCAAAACGCTTTCTACCTGATCAAGTTCTGGGTGAGTAAACTCCAAAACCTGCGTCCTCTTTACTCGAATAAATTTCATCTTTATTTAATGTAAATTAAAAAACTTGAAAATCCCTTTTTTAATTAAATTTAGTTGAAATATTTTCGTGTGATGACGAGGCACACACCCCACTTCTTCCCCTGTATTTTTCCACACTGTGCCACGTCTTTGTCTGCACTTCCAGGTGTGTGTGTGTGCGCTTGTATGTGTGTTCAGTCTTTCCACCTGGGATATAGAGGTGGTGGGTTGATGAAAGCTCAGTCGCTTTGTTTGAACACCTGCTCACCTCCTGACTCACAGGTTCCCACCTTTGTGTATTTGTGTGTGTAAAGTCCACTTTACTGTTCCTTCTTAGAAATGCTTTAGGCTTTACCATAAAACTTTCAAGAATTTGTGACATATTAAGATGAGACACGATGGATAAAAATTTTAAAAATGCACCCCAGCTGCGACAGTTCCTGAAAGGTGTCATTAAGATATCCTGTCACACCTCCCAGGCTTCTTATTCACTTATTGTTAGCCACAAATGATTAGAGGGTAGGAGGTTTATCATCCTATTTTTTTTTATAAAAATGGTAATACACACAAAAACTCGATTTTGTAATGTTTTAATCATAGTTCATGCTAACCCTGAAAATTTACTGATAGTAGTTGACATGGAAATATTACCAGTTTCATCAACTCCTGCTGGCTCTGTCCGAGGGTGCATGTGCAGTTTTTATTCTGTCCGAGGTCCCGTTAAGGCTCGGCCCT
This sequence comes from Leptatherina wallacei, assembly GCA_028567055.1. Classification (NCBI taxonomy): domain Eukaryota; kingdom Metazoa; phylum Chordata; class Actinopteri; order Atheriniformes; family Atherinidae; genus Leptatherina; species Leptatherina wallacei. The sequence goes on along the minus strand of JAOXYM010000010.1, from coordinate 4,213,217 downwards.
GCTTACAACAAAGTGTTTTTTTTTCACTGTGTAAAACAAGTCAAACCGCAGAAATGTGAAATTAATTTGAGCGAGTGCCACGTTGAAGTTTAATCTATAATATATCTTTATTTACGTCTGTGTTGCAACACGATTGGAGGTCCATGTACATGTGTAGCCCAGTTCATGATGCTATGTGAACCCTGCCCATTATTGATTGATTGATTGATTGGTTGGTTAATTGATTGATTGATTGATTGATTG
>JAOXYM010000010.1:4178610-4212410 GCA_028567055.1 Leptatherina wallacei | reverse complement strand
CTATCTATCTATCTATCTATCTATCTATCTATCTATCTATCTATCTATCTATCTATCTATCTATCTATCTAGACTGTTTTTGGAGTCAGATGTGATCATATTAGGACAACGAAGTGAAGGAGAGGATAAAGAAATGTATCTTTGAGGCCTTTTATAGTATAGAAAAGTTTTAAAATGGCTACTCTGGCTGCCAGCGTGCATAATTGGTGTTGCACTTTAAGGCACGTCGGCTTTTCTTTTGCCACCTTGCACATCCTTAAGTCCTCTCCTTCTGCCTTAATCCGTCCCACCAGAGATTATATAGATACTTATTATGTAGCCATCATTTAAAACCAATATCAGTTAAATAATGATGTGAAAAGTTCATAATCTGATTATTTAGCATACAGCTGTAGTTTGCTACAATCATATGAGTGTTGAATCTGTATGGATGTATTGTCTATCATTCAGTTTACAGTGGGGGATTTATGTGTCAGTCTTTTTTGGAGGTTTGCTGAAAAGACTTCTGCAAAGGACACTGGTGTGTCCTTGCTTTTATTTCCTCCCCTCCTTGAAAAATATTTGGTTGAATACTGGATTATATCTCTTTCAGTACTTTAACAAACACAGAAATCCAAAGCTTACGGCCACGATGAGCTGAGCTATGATTGGACAATCCTCGTTCATGGGTGGGGTTTATCAAGACCAACGCGAGGTGTTGAAACTGTAAGACAGGAGCTTCCGAAGTAGCTTCTGCATATCCTAAAATGCAGAACTGAGGTGGTGTGTTCACAGCACACACACACCCAGTGTGTTTGTGCGTCATGAAAAGCGCCTCCCTTCTGAATTTGATTAAAAAGCTCTCAGATCTACCACAATGGAGCATGTTTCTGATAATCTGCTGCTTTAATAGAGCACAGTTTGATGGTTGTGTGTGTGTGTTGTAAATGTGGGTGGCTTAGCATATGGTGTTTGTGTGTGTAAGTGTGTGTTCTCAGTCCTTAGAGACACTGTGCTCCTTTGAGAACTCATTACAAATGGTACAAACCCTTCCCCACTTCTCCTGGCCTGTAATCCAGGTACAGCTTGTCCCCTTGGCTCCGATCAAACATTTCCTGCTTCTTAACACCAGAATATTGTTTTGCTTCTTTATAGCTGCTAATGCTTTTAATACATATCAGTTGTGGGTACCATCCATTTGTGGAATTCAGACTGATCTGAAACCCAGACACACTCAGGATTTCCATTTGATGCAGCAGTAGTGCAGCTAAAAAATATATTAAGTCAAAGTTAATTCCGGTAAATGTTAGCTTAAAGAGAATATAAAACAGAGTTTCTACAAACAGAATTCAGCTGTTTGATGAAAAGTTCACTTTACTTGTGCTGGATTGAAGGCAGAAATCTCAGAAAAATCATCCAAAATTATTTGCAATATGACATTAAATCTTAAACATGACAGACAAACAATTCAATTTCTGTTTATTTATTTATTCAAATAAAATTAAGCCTCTAATTATTATTTTCTGCCATTAGAGGATTAAGCCAACTTTAGGCCGATGTAGTGACCAGTGACCAGCAGAGGGCGCTGTTGTCCAACATCGTTACCAGTCTGTGTTCATGCTCCAGCTTCTGCTGGTGGAGTCTGATCTCTGACATGGTTGCTCTGTGGTTTCCAGGCGGACCTGAATTATAACGTGCCGGACGACCCCGCGGCCTTCTACGGTGTGACCAGCCAGTACGAGAGCTCAGAGAACATGACCATCACCTGCTCCACCAAGGTCTGCTCCTTCGGGAAGCAGGTGGTCGAGAAGGTGGAGGTGAGGATGGGTGCGAAGCTTCTCCGGGCTTTCAGGAAGGATTTATAAATGAATGAAGCAATGGGTTTTCAAACATTTTCCCAGCGAGATGAATTTGTTTTTCAGATCAACCCAGAAATGGAAACAGTGAGGGCACATGTCTCCCAGTCAGGAAGAAAGTAAAAACAACTACAAGCACACCCACCCAGTTAAAATTAATTCCTTATTGTGGACACTCTCTTTCAGACGGAGTACGCGAGGTTTGAAAACGGACGTTTTGTCTACAGAATCAGCCGTTCTCCGATGTGTGAATACATGATCAACTTCATCCACAAGCTCAAACACTTGCCTGAGAAATACATGATGAACAGCGTGCTGGAGAACTTCACTATTCTGCTGGTGAGTTCATCAGTGTGTGTGTGTGTGTGTGTGTGTGTGTGTGAGACCGAGTTTAAAGATACAGGAGTCTTCTTCATGTTAAACACTTCCTCCTGCAGCCGACAGCACGGTTAACTTCTCTCTAACAGGGTTTAACCTTTGAAGAGTTTTTTTCTTACACAGTCTGACTGTTGGACACAGAGCTGTGAGTTTGTTAGCTTGACATTAACTTTAATGGTAAAATGACTTGATATTAAAAAGCTGTAACTATAGGAGGACGCACAGAGTTTTGGGTTGTGCAGTGTTGTGCTTTCTCATCTGATAAAGAGCAGAAATGGCATCTGCAGGTGAAGCAAAAGATGGAATCAGCTCAGAAACTGACCTTAACGTAAATGTGTAGAAAAGCTATTTTTCACCTGTTTCTGTCCACGGTTGCCATGTCTGACACAATCACTGCCGTTAGCAGGCTGATATGAATAGTTCTGGTTATAGTCTCACATGAAGTATAACACCTACACAGCGACTCCTTCTCCTACTTGTGCAGGTTTGTATAAATGTAAGCCATCACACTTTGAGCTCTGAGCTCATTTAGCCATCAAATATGTTAGATTTTGCCTTAAAATAGCACAGAAAAATGTTTTACCATTCCCATACTTAGTCTATATTTTTATTTAGCCTTTATTCAACCAGGTCAGTCCCATTGAGATCAAAGATCTTTTTTCCAAGTGAGACCTGGCCAAGAGGGCAGCAGCATAGTTACGATAAAAATAAACTAGATAACACACAAAAATTTACATAAAATTCTTTTCTTTTTAGCACAACTTCACCGTTATGATCTGACAATTAATCTTTCACATGGGCCAAGGCGGAGGTCATGTATTTGGCGCCGTTGGTTTGTCTGTCTATTAGCAACATAACTCAAAATGTTATGGACAGATTTTGATTAAATTTTCAAGAAATGTCAGAGATGGAATAAGGAACAAGTGATTAGATTTGAGAGTGATCCAGATGACTGCCTGTATCCAGGATCCTTTACTATGGGGAGATGGGGATAATTTTGCCATTAGAGCTTCTAACGCAAAAATAATGTCCACAATCATTGGCAAAAAAAAGACAATGGCTCGGTGGAGGTCTACGCTCTCTGAGTGCTTCTAGTTAAATGATAAATAACCCAAAAATACACAAGTGTCGACTGATTCGACCAAAGAAAGACGAATGTATCGAAAGAAATACAATTCCTGCCCATCCCGTTCCACCTTTACGCTCTGTTACGGTAAATATTTTTGTTTTATCATAACTCCACGGTCTATTAATGTCAAACAAATACTGGGAGAAAGTTTTAAGTCTGCACGTTCAAGTAAAGTTGACCGCAGTGATCTGGGTGACATTTTTTATCTGTAACAGCGCTTTGAAAAATAAAAGCAATCTAATCACACGTAAAGTACAGACTCGGAAGGGTTAATCAGCACTTTTACATGAGAAATTCACACAAAATAGCTCCGATTATTAACCCTTTAGTAATAAAACTGCTTCCCCATAATCAAATGAATGCACCATTGCAACCACGAGGTCTATTTATAATTCTTTTTGGAGTCAAACTTCTCGATGTGAAGATGGCACAAATGAAAGAAGTTTTAAGCTTTACTAAAAAAAAAAAAAACATTTTCAGGATGAATATTTATATTCCTCTTGAATGACGCAGCTGTAGCTCTGAATTTCTATCAAATCATAGAACAATATGTGAAATTCATCACGAAAAATATCAACTGATAAAATGAAACAGAAAAAAAATGAGAGAAGTTTTGATAGAGATAGTTCAGACAAAGTCTCCAAAATCTCTTTTCAAAGTCCCCTCAGGTTTTAAAGGATTAAACTGGACTAACACATGTAAATGATGTGGTTGGAGCTGCATGCATGACCTCAGCTAGACTAAAATGGGCCTAGGTGTGCCACACAAGCTCTGTATTTTAATTTCATATCATTTAGTAAAAACAGTAACATGTAATTATTTGTTATTATAGTTTCTTTAGTCAGACTGATAAACGCAACAGAAATTGTGAGAGAAAATCAGCACATTTGAACCATGTGTCAACTCAGTCACTTCAAGCATTTCCAGACTGACTTCCTGCTCTGATGAAACTGCAGAACCATCAGATAAAATCACTGTTGAAGTAGCTTTAGGAAAATCTCTGTTGCATGAATTCAGCCTGACGTACTAGAGGTGGGAGAAAAAAATCGATTCATATGAATATCGCAATTTTTTGTATCACGATTTTTTTTTATGATTTTTTTTTGTTAAATTGTCATTTTAAAACCAAAAAAATTTCAAAAAAATTCATCTAAAAAAAAAAAAATCTCAATTTTTTATTCAAAACTTGTCTTGTCGGGCATTATAGCAAGCAGAATGATGGTCTGGTTTCTGTGTTGTGTTTTCCAAATTTATTTGCTTCCTTTTCAGCTGGTTCAGAGATATTGCTGCTGAATAAATCTTAAAAACGAACATGTGATATGTGGGGAAATATGGCTCCTGATATAGTCTGTAGACACTGTCGTCATTCAATTTTTTTTGCACATGGTCTGGGGTCAAAAAAGCAAACTAAAAATCAGCAATATCGAAGAATCACAATTTAATTTGAATCGGCGCCCAAAAAAATCATAGAAGAATCAAATCGGGAGGAAAGCATATCGTCATGGCAGTACTATGTACACGAAGGGTGACCTCCCACAGAGAAAGTTAGATCTGGGTAAAAGTCTTGAATTAAACCCCCTCATTTACTTTAACTGTACCTCCACTCAGCGCGCTCGGTGCACTCCACCGTATCTTTTATTTGTGTGTGTTTAAAGATTGAAAAAGCCGACTGAATTTCTGTCCCTTCATGTGTGTGTCCAGGTGGTGAGCAACAGAGACACTCAGGAGACCTTGCTGTGTATGGCGTGTGTGTTCGAGGTGTCCAACAACGAGCACGGAGCACAGCACCACATCTATCGACTCATCAAGGAATAACACACACTACTAAACAAACACACACATATGGCCTTTGCTTGGTGATTAATGGTGACATTTGAGGAAAAATGTCTTTAAAAAAAAACACAACAATCTGAATTCTACAAAACTGTCAGCCAAATGAGTTAGAGCAGAGAGGAGGTGGCTGCATTTTCACTGCTACTCATGGACAAAAGGAAAAGATACATTAGAAAAATAGGGGTAAATGTTAATTAACAGCAGATAATCGCACTGTGTCCTGCAGGATGCTCCTCTGCAGGAGCGTCTCAACACAAAATATTAACGACAAACTGACTATCAGTAGCTCATTAGCTGGAAAAAAAAGCACAGTGGCAGTGCAGCCATGGAAACCCATCAGAATCGACCTGGGTGGTTTTCCCAAGAACATCCTGACTCTGGTATCACCAGGAGATGTTATGTCTCCCGCTAATTGGTTTCTTCCTCTCACTCACCCCCTCCTCTTTTTCTCTCTCTCTCAGTACATTTGAATTTTCGCTGCTGTGATGATGGAAATTTCTGTGATATGCTTTTGGGAAAATCAATCCAGGGAGAAGAAAAGAAATCTCAATTTTTTTCCTCCTCCCTGTAACAAAAGTTGCGTTATCTGCCAAGATAATGACGCACGCTTAAGGTCAGACCCTGTGCATCATCAATAACCGGAGAAGGTGGCTGTTGTTGGAGGAAATAACGCTTGTGCGCTGTCATATAGTAGAATATAGAGGTGGATTTGTACAGATAGACACTGCAAACTGTGTGAGGGGAATTCTTGCACAAAAGAAAGAGGTTTGTCCCAAAGAAAATAATCCAATTTTTACCCTTTTGTATCTTTTCTTTAAAAAAAAATCTTAAAAAAAAAAATCTAAACTTTGGGAAATTGTTTATTGATAGTAGCATAGAGACTATATTTTAATTCCACGATCACTATCTAAAATTTATGTTAATAAGAAAATATAATTGAAAAATTCAGGTACTTTTTTGTGCAACAGGTGATTCTTCATTGAGATTCAGACGAAATTACAATCCTTCAGATTTCACTCGGGTTGAATTGACGACAGCTGAACGGGAGTGAAGGCGCCCCAAAAATCAAATCAAAAGATGATCACCATGGAGATCTAAGGATTATAATTTTAAACATACTGTTGTGTGTCCTTTAAAGAGCACTGTGAATTTTAAAAACTACTCGTCATTCGTGGTGTCTGATGTAGAAAAAAACCTTTTACCTAATTAAAGTATAATTCTCCCTTTACGATCTGGTTTCACATCAGAAATTTCACTCGGCTTATTTCAGGATTTGTACCAGCAAAGAGGAGCCTTAACGTGTACACGCGGATACAAGTGTGCAAATCTTACATTTTTTATATATTTTACATCCATGTTTCGATGGACTGCCCTGACCGGAAGCTGAAGCGTCTCAGCGGCAGGTTGCTTTTTAACTCTCGGTGGCACACTTTGCTTCCTCCTGTAACATCGCATTACGTCCTGAGTGAAAGTCGTTCGTGGATCAGAAACCAAAAAAACTGTGGATGGAGTGTTCTGTAGCAGGTGTTGTCTGGTGGCTCGTCTGTGTCATGCTCAGCAGCATGAAGTGCCTTTTGGCTGGAAACAGCAGTGGACATTTCTGTTCTGTTTCGCTCAAGTCCTGATGATTTGGTGTTGTAGATGGTGTGTAGAAATAAAGGAATTTTAGTGTGCATCAATAACACTTAGTTTGGTCTCTCAGTTTTCAGTGTCCTTTAGCCATATTCAACTGTTTTTTATTGTAATTTGCTGAAAGTTGGCACCAGATTGTCCTAAAAAGCTGTTTTAATCCCCCCCCAAAAATGTAATTTCACTTGCTGTTTAAAGGCAGTATTTAGATGTATTTGCATTTTTCATGTTGGAAGAGCTTACATACTTAATAATATCTGGTGCCTCATTCATAAAATGCATTTATTTGGACTTTTTAAATCAAGTATGAACCAGTTGGTCTGCAAGTCTGTCCACACAGTCCTCATTTAAAATTGACACCGCTCTCATTTTCTCTGTTTAATACAAAACTTCAGGTTGTCGTCTGTTTGCTTGATTTAAACCAGAAGAACCAGCTTGGCTGACACGTTCCTCTAAAGCAAACCATGATTTTAAATTTTCTTTGATTCAGATTGCACCGAATCATCTCAGGACACTTTACGGTACCTTGTACAAATGGAAAACAAAACCTAAGTTTCCTTTTAAATCGAGCACTTGGTGACAATGGGAAGGAGAAACTCTTTTAAAAGCTGGTCTTTTTTCATCTTTACATTACGGGAGTTTGTTTCCATTACTGCCCATACTTTTGCACAAGAGTGAACCCGAGTGCAAATAACAGAAATAAGAGAAGTTGAACCTGTTGATTTTACATTGCACAAACAAAGTGTAGAAATATTTATTAAGTGAAGTGTAGATGTAGATCACAGACATGTAGACAAACGGTGAATCTTTTTTTGTGCTGAATAACATGCAAATACTGAAATTTGCGTCAAACAAGAACATAAACATTTAAAATGTTCATGGACAGGGCGGTTTGTGTTGTTTTATTACAAATTCCTAAAAAGATTTTCCATTAAATGTCCACACAGAAGCTTCCCTGCAGAGCATTAATCTGGTTACCCTATTTCACAAAATAACCCTTATCTAGGCCCAAGTTTAATTCCCACCATTTAGCAGAGATGCGGCGCCCCTTTCCTTTTCGTAATAAGGGTTAAGTAGTGGTTATCAAGCCCTTTATCCAGGGTTTTGTGGGACATCTCGGTGGCCAGATGACCACAAAAAAAGTGGCACCCACCTTACCTGTAAAACTGAAAAACAAAACGGGGCAACTGGGATTTGGTCGTAGCCAAATTTAAAGCTTGTTTTAGGGAGATCAGCCCGTTTGACTTGATTTATCTGTAAACACAAATGGCTGTAAACATGTGCGATGCACAGATGGAGTCTGTAAATGAAGCTAAACTCAAAGAAAATATCAACCTGTATCTAAAACTGAAAATGTTCTTCAGACAAACATTGAATCGCTCACATTTAAATCGTGTTAAAAAACCTCATCAGTTTATTCAGCTACGAGTTAAAAGAAGAGACGATGTAGGTCACTGTTGAGATTTTTCACCGAACATACGCTTTAGCGTTGCGTTGATGCTCTGCAGGAAGACGGATTCTGAATGGATTTAATATAAATTGTATGAATATGGAAACTTTCAGACCGCCAACAAGATGCTTCCAGGATATCGTAAAGGAAGCAGATGAATGCTGAAATGTAAAAACTGGCAACCGTATGGCATGATTTAGGAATTACAGCTTAGATTATATCAAAGACAGTCCCTTTAAATGTAGAGTCGGTGGTGACTCTGAATCCTGGTCAAATCTGGGTTAAATGCAAACATGTGACATTTGTAATGTAAAGTTTAGATGTCCTCTAAAGTTAATATCCCCTTAAAGCTTTGGGATGTTAAAAATTCCTGACAGACTTGCAGCAACTGTGCAAGATTTTTTTTCTCCCTGTTTCGAATATTTCATGTAAACACCAACAGAGCAGTGACATGCATGTATATGGATGAGGCCCGGAGCTTTCTATATGTCCAAAATGAAAGAACATTAGACGTTGATCGGCAAAATGTTTCCAGTAAGACCAGCTGCCATGCTTTGTGGTGTCCAGAAGATCCAGTAACACGAAAAACTTCAGACCTGACATGAGACATCTTCAGATTTACAGGCAGTTTGACCTGTGTGCTGTAAAGTGTCTGGACTATGACTTAACCTTTTAACCCGCCTGAGCTTTCGACCTTCTGTGAGTTTTGTCTCAGTCTGCAGTAACCTGTTTGCAGGGCTTTTTTACACCCGAGTATCAACATGTAACGTGTAAGCGATAAGCTAACAGACGGCCTCAGAGCGGCTGTCGCTGCAATAATGACTCTGTCTGGACATCGTCTACCACCTGCCTACCAAAGACAGTCATCATGTGACAAGTGGTACAGAGAGGACAAGAGTGATCAAACACAAGCCGAACGAGCCGAGAAGCTGCCGGGAAAAGACAAAAAAAAAAAGAAGCATTTTAAAAATCAAATATAGACACCACTTATCATCTCGTTTGGCCGACTGAAGAAGACGTGCATGAAAAGACCAATTTAAACTGTGACTGGTTAAAGCGCCCTAAATGTCTGTTAACCATTACAAGCACTGGGCTGCAGGGCTTTACTGTTAAATGCCGCCTCGTCGTAGTCGACCTGAGGATGTCCTCGGTGTGTAGACTGCAGGCCTGAAGGTTTCAAAGTTCAGTGAAGCTTAGAGTTTCTCAGTCATCGTCGTCTGTGTTCTTATTGTTGTCTTGTACGTGTAAATTGAATATTTATCTAATATTCTGGACACATGTGGCTCAGAGATCCTGTCTGTAATCAATCCCAAAATGGCCTTGAATCTTTTCGCTCTGGTGCAGCACATCTATGTATGTAAGTATGTGAGTGTGTGTGCGTGTGTGTGTGTGTGTATGTGTGTGCACTGAGGGTTTTGATAAGGTGCTTTGTATAAAAGTGACAATAAGGTTTATTACAGATGTTGTGTATATCTTTGATATTCTAATGTTTATCCTATTTTGTGAAGAAGAGAGTACATTTAGAAAAACCCAGAAGCTAGTAATGTTTGTGTATTGGTACTGCACAGGGTCTGATCTTTGCTTTGTAACTTTACCCCCCCCCCCCTCCCCCTCATGGCTAAAAGTATGTTAGATATTTTCTAGCTTTGTAGAGACTTTGTACGCATATGCTATTCAGTTGAAATAAATGGTCAGTTCTAAACTGTGCACACTTCTTCTTGTTTTTATTTTCAATAAATGTTCTGGCCCCGTGCCGCCACCTTTACTCCAAAAACTCTGGCGAAGCAGATTTGATTGAGTGGCAACACATTTCAGTTGGTTTAAAATAATCAGAGGAGAGAAAAAAGGGAGAGAGAGAAGTCCAGTCCTCTGTGAGTGTGTACTAAGCCCAGTTCGTCTCAATGCTCATCCCAGTTTGATACTTGTAGTCTGTCAAAATAGACTAAAAAGGAGTCCATATCTAATGACATTTCTTCAACGAGTCTCTCAGCGTAAGTTTGATTTTTTCTAATTTAATGTACAGTAGTATGTCCTTAATCCATCTGCTATGTCAGGGTGGACAAAACAAACTTTAAACATGTTTTGTGAGCGCCTACAAAACAGGTTTTTACCAAAGATTTCTATCTTCCATATCTAAAGGTCTTGTTTTTGTTCAAATAATCCAGGATTCAGGTAATTTAAAAAAAAAAAACTAAACATATTCATGCATCAACTTTGACATTAACATCATTATTTTAATAATTTTATAATAAAACAGTCTGACCTGATGTGTTGCAGGGTGTTCAGATGGAAGCATCTTCACCTACTTCTTCTTCTTAATCATCATCTGGTACCTGAACAAACAGAAATGTATGATGTATGAATGTATTCTCATTAGATTCTGGTACAGCCGTCTGGTTTCTCTTAAAATATTTAAGCATCGGTGTTGCAGACACTCTGTGATCCTGCGGTTCACTTTGATTAAACGATGCTGTTTTTTCCAGACAGTATCATCTTTTGATTCAGTAAACAAGGCAAGGCAAGTTTATTTATAGAGCACATTTCAAGTACAGGATAATTCAAGGTGCCCCACTTTGCAGAAAAGTACATTAAAACAAAAAAAGAAATTAAATGAAAACAGCAGAAACAAAAAACTAAAATCAAGATTAAGAAAGGACAACAGATTAAAAACATGATCAAGTTCAAACAGCTAAAAATATTCTAATTTGATACTTTTAATCTAAAGTATCAGAAATACTTTTTGCCTTTTTTTCACTACACAGAGCCATTCATTCAAATCCCGGATAAACTTGGTTACCAGGAAACCAAAATGTTGTGGCCTGATGCCATTAAATCTGGCAGGCCTGAAGAAATGATCTGGCCCCGGTACACCATGAAAGGCTACTCAGGACTGCTATGCTTGGCCTGTTTCTGAGTCTAGATGCTGAGACTGAATCAGGTCTTTTTCGAGCCAAACTCCAGGTTACTACACATGATTTACATTTGGTCTGAACGCTGACATCTTCTACAATTCTCAGCTAAATCCACACAGCCAGAACACCAGACAAAATGTGGCATGCAGCACCGGGCCAGAAATGAGCAGCTGCCAGGATTTAAGTGGATGTGCTAACACATTGCCTGATAATGTGGAAGGTGGGTGTCTGTATTTATCTTGCTAACAGGGGATAAAATAACAATAGAAAATGGATGCAGCTTCTGCTGTCGCTGAAGAAGTGCAGGATTGGGGTGCCAAATAACAATTGTTCAAAGATAAACAAGCAATTGGAATTAAAAAGGAGGAAAAAGTCCTCCTTTCTCACTTCTTCTCATCCAATCAGTTTATATCAAGTTTAAAGTTTCTGGAACAGCTAATAAAATAAACCCTGAGTATTTTTGTGCAAATCTTTTGCCTCAGGGAGACGCTGATTCTGCACCTTCAGCCCTTCAGTTTCCTGTGTGGACAGCAGAGGGCGCCATACTACAAGAATACAAAGCCCCACAACAATAAATACCCCACTACTGTCAACATGTACTCTGTTTTCTTTCCATCCTCCAGTTTCTATTAGTTTGCCAGCATCTCAGCACATCCGACATAGGTTCCCCCCACCAGTCACATCTCTTAAGATTTTGTTTTAAACCAACAAGTGAGAAAATCCTCAAGAATTTAAGGCTTCTTTTAGATATCACAGCTGGCTTTGAGGTCACGTTTATGATGTTAAAACACTGAGAGAACCAAACCTGAGTGGCCGATAATAAACCTGCAGGTCAGACACGTGGTGACCTCACAGGAAATGAGATCAAACATAAGAAAAACAATCTGCGCTCTCTCACATCCACAGATGCAGCAGCGACAATCCTCGTAATCCAAACCTAGTTTGTAATGCATGCCCACAATGTGTGCACATGCTTGTGAGAGTAACACTGATTGATCGTGTCTGATTGATGCATGCATGCTCACGTCTTAGTGTGTGCGCTCATATCCCTGATGCTTTTCTAAGTCGTTGTTTTCCCAACAAACATGGCCTGAACTGAGGCTACAGCACATAAACACACTAATGGCGTGTGCTGGGGATCAACACTTCAAATGCACGACAACACATAACAAAACTCTGTTAAAGCAGACAAATAATTTTGAGTTTCAGTGATCATATTCTGCCCCGAACCAGTTGAAAGAGCAGCTTACGGGGTCAGACGTTATGTCAGGACTCTGCAGGGTGTAATAGATGGATTTCCTTCTGCTTTATGCTCCGTCCAGCTGAGCTCTAAAACATTCAGCCAAGTGGAGATTACAAAGACAATACAGAGCAGGAGCTTCATCTGGGTTTCAGATTTAGCTTGGGCTTCTACTTCGCTTTGTAACCTGGACTCATCATGTCAGGTTTGTGTGGAGCGGTGGACGCAGCCAAAACTACCTCATGAGAAAAATACTCTAAATATTCTGTTATCCAGTGAAACTTTCTCCTTTCAAAGCTGTCTGCTAATGACATAAACAAACATTGCTTGATGAGTTTTCTGGAGACTAGTGTAGAAATCTAGCCTGTTTAAATAAAAAACTTTCTCACCACGGATCTTTATGTAGTGTGAGTATCAACTATTGAGCATTCAAGAGTTTACATCTTAAAGGTGCAACAGAATGAAAGGTCAATGACAGAAAAATTTAATATATCATTAAAAACTGAGTTTCTATTGGTATTCGCTTGACTAAAATAACTGTTTTTATTCACTGAGAATGAGTCACTTATATAGTGCATGGCCAAAAAGAGTCGCCACCCGGATTTAACTAAGCAAATATGTAAGAGTCCCCTATTAGATGATTGCTGCATGAGTGATGATGTAATCTGTTGGTTTCTATTTGTTATGAATTGGCTTGTATGAATACTGATTGATGACAACCGATTGGGCTCAATTGATTGTCTGTGAAGTGCCCTGAGATGACATTGTTGGGAATTGGCGCTATACAAATAAAGTTGAATTGAATTCAGCTGCAACAAGTTATCTAACCGCAACTGATGCGATGAGGAGCTTCTCATTTCTTAAACAACCATGTGGAAAGACACATCCCATGGTTGTGGAAAAGATGTTAGTCTGTTTCAGAAGGGTCAGATTATTGGCATGAAGCAGAGAAGACATCTGAGACTACTAAAACTGGGTTAAAAACTGTCCAACATATTAAACACTGGAAGGATAGTGGAGAAACATCATCTTTCAGGAAGAAATGTGGTTCTGAACAAAATCCTGAATGATGGTGCTCGGCGATCACTTTAACGCTTGGTGAAATCAAATTGAAGAAAAACAACAGTAGAGCTCAGGGCTACGTTTAGATGTGAAAGTAAGAACATTTCCATATGAACATTGTGAAGGGAACTCAAGGGATTGGGACTTAACAGCTGTGTAATCAGTGAGGCTAACCAGAGAGAGAGAAAAGGCTTCAATTTGCTAGGAAGGATAAAGATTGGACTCTGGAGGAATGGAAGAAGGTCATGTGGTCTGATGAGTCCAGATTGACCCTGTTCCAGAGTGATGGGAGCATCAGGGTAAGAAGAGAGGAGGATTGCTGTAGTTGCTCAGAATGAGGTCAGCTGACTACCTGAATGTACTGAATGAGCAGGTTATTCCAGCTTCCCTGATGGTACAGCCATACTCCAAAAGCAGGATTCATGGAGCTCAGATTGTGAAAGAGTGGTTGAGGGAGCATGAGGCATTATTTCCACACATGTATCGGCCACCACAAACTCAAGGCCTAAACCCCATTGAGAATCTTTGGGATGTGCTGGAGAAGGCTTTGGGAAAAATGAATGGAACATTGGATAAAAATAAATCTTGTGACATTGCATAAGTTTCTTGAAACAATGGCACAGCTAATGAATCAAAGCTAAAGGCAGTCCAACTAAATATTACATTGTGTGACCTTTTCTTTTGGTGGTGACTTTTCTTTTTGGCCAGGCAGTGTATCTACTTACCATGGCTCCACATACATGGCAGCTGCCATATGTGTGCCACCTTTTTTACTATGGTGTCTCTGAATGGACAAACAACTGTGTGTGTGAAGTGAGAACTTCCTGAGCTTTAAAACTGCAGGACCGGTTTGTTTGATAGGTAGTAGAGCACCGTTTGGTATATGTATCGCCTTAAAAGGCAAATAGAAACAGACATTAAACATGTACACAGTGTTTAAGTTGTTACCTGTAGTGCAGTCATCGCTGCACCTGAGGCCACTGGATCAGATTAATCATATACGTCTAGAGGGATTTTGCCCACTGATGGCCACCATCCATTCACAACTACGCTTGGCATTTGAAGTATACTATGCCCATCTTTACCACCAGATGTCAGTAATAACTGTACCTTTAGATAGAGAAAAAGTTTGTCTTGAAATAAAATTGTAATTCATTATAACATAAACAAGTATTTTTCTTCCAATTTTTTTAAGATTTTTCAACATCTTAAATAATAAAAAATAATTTCCTAGCTAAGGAACACCAATGGATTGCATCACATTTTCTTCTCAATTCAATCCCCCATCCTGAACATGAACATGGCAGCAGGCAACAGTGGAGAGGAAAACTGTTAAGGTGGTAGAGCAGGTTATCCAATGATCGGAAGGTTGGCGGTTAGAATCCTGTTGTTGTGTCCTTGGGCAAGACACCTTAACCATCCTTACCTCCAGCGTAGACATTACTGGTGTCCTCAGATGTAAGTCGTTTTGGATAAAAGCGTCTACTAAATGACGGTAGAACAGAAACTCTTCTTTAACAAGAAGAAAAACCTCCAGCAGATCCAACCTAGAGGACAGTGGCCATCTGCCCCGACCGGTTGGGGGTGGAGAGGACACGAAAGAGCAGTAAAAAAGCATCAGGGATAACTGCTGAGAAGGAAAAAGACAGGCACAGGTTAATGACAATAGTAATGTCATATATTTAAACATTAATAGTACAGTGGGAAAAATGCTTTCACTATAAGCTTCAACAAAAAAATGTGTCTAATCTTAAAGGTAGACAAGATGTCTGCTTACCGAACTCAAACCGGGAGCTGGTACCACAAGAGAGGGGTCTGGTAGCCCAAGGGTCTTCCTCCCATTCTGTTTGTAGAAACTGTAGGAACCAGTAAACCTGCAGTCTGACAGCGACGTGCTCTGATGGGACAATATGGAACCATGAGCTTGGTCAATGAGAGCTTTATATGCAAGGAGGAGAATCTTGAGTTCTAATTTGGATCTAACTGGGAACCAATGAAGTGAAGCTAATATGGGAGAAATGGTAATTCTCATCAAAACTCTTTGGAGCATTTTTAGGACAAACAAATGCTTTGACTAGTTTTTCTGCATCACTCTGAGACATCAGAAGTTTGAATAGTATTTCAAATAAAATTGCATTGAAAGCTTATTTTACTTTCACTGTTTTTCAGTTGTGTTTCAAAGTGTATACTATGATTTTTTTATTAAACCCCAACCTAAAGGGTCTACAACCTTACAGAATTATAGAGACACCTCTCTTTACAATCTGTTTTGAGCATAATGTTGGAAAAGAACTGAAAATGACTGAATCCATGTCTTAGTCAGAAGGGTGGGATCCTTAACTGAGGGAATATTTTCATCCAAAGCTCAAAAGTTTCTGGTTCTCTTACACAAATTTTTATCCGTTTTCTCTAAGTTATAGAGAATCTGCATGACATGGCAGCTGCAGGGTTGCCAGGTCGTTGTAATCAACAGATCAATATTCAGTGTTTTGGCAAAAGACTAGAGTTTTCAGGTTCCAACATCAGCTTAATCACTTTAAATACAACTTGAAGTAATTAAGAATGCTTAATATTTTAAGTTTATTGTGTGTATATATTGAAATTATTTTCTTTCAAAATGGAAAAACAAAAAAATAATAGGCCAGTAAAATGTAGTGATGCATAAAATGAAAATATAAGCTGAAAGCTGATGAATACTAAATGTTATTTCTACTTCTTTTTGTGCAGAAGATAAATAAATATAATTTTATGTGAACATAAACCAACTAAAATAATGTAAAAAATACACAATGTCATCAAATAATAATAATGATAATAATTTTATTTATTTTGCACTTTATATTTAGAAATAAATCTCAAAGTGCTACAGAGAAAAAAGAAAAACTATTTAAAACAGGGATTAAAAGAAGAGCTAGATACAATTAGGAGAATGCTTTTTTTTTCAAAAAAAAGTTTTAAGGTCTTTCTTAAAAGCATCTGCAATCACGCACAATAACAAGAGGCAGCTGCTGAGTCGACTTTCCATCCACCTGGTACTTAGAAGAGACAACTTTCATTGTCTGAGTGCAGGTTTGTGTGTGGGCGAGGTGAAGGAGGGTGTTAGTGAGACAGGGAGGGGGGGGAGGCGTGTCCCCGCCGTTCCAGCAGCCTCCCGCTCCGTCCCGCACAGCAGAGCCGCCTGTCCTGACTCAAGGACGCGCTTCTCCTCCTCTCCTCTCTGGAGCAGCAGCCTGCCGGGGAGAGAGGTATGAAGTCCTTACCGGCAGCCCGCAGACTCACCTCCGACGGACCATGCAAGGATGTTGTTTCACCAAAGGACCATTCTGATAGAAATTGAACTTGTTTGGACTTCTGAGTGTTGTAACATCGGGACCTGGCAGGCAGCGATGGGAGCGTAGAGAATCGTTTCTGGATTGTTGTTTTACATCTTCGCATCCCGCCAGTTCGAGTTATAATTATTGATTTAAAAACATCGTAATTTTCTCCACTTTATTCTTAGTTGCACTGCACAAACCGAGAGGATTCAGTTCAACTTTTTTCTTTCTTTCTCTGAGTTGATTCTGAGATGGAGCCGGAGGAGGGAAAGATCTCGGTATGGGTCTGCCGGGAGGAGAAGCTGGTTTCCGGACTCACGAAGCGAACCACCTGCGCCGATATTGTCAAAGTCCTGCTGGAGGACCAGAACCTGCAGCAGGGCGTCTCAGCGGCGATGCTGTCCGGCTCCCCGCAGTCCTACTGCGTGGTGGAGAAGTGGAGAGGCTTTGAAAGGATTTTACCCAACAAGACCAAAATCCTCCGGCTGTGGAGCGCCTGGGGAGACGAGCAGGAGAACGTCCGCTTTGTCCTGGTGAAGAATGAAGCTTCGCTGCCCAACAACGGGCCCCGAAGCGCCGAGGCGCGGGTCGTCCAGAGCCGGGAGAGCGGTGGTCCGGGGGGGTTGCTCAAGGGCACCGCCAAGACCTGCTGGACGGCCGCGGCCGCCGCAGCCAACCTGTCCCAGGAGAAGCAGAGGCGCATTGTAAGGAAGGCCTTCAGGAAGCTGGATAAGATTAATAAAAAGAAAGAGCAGGCGGTTTGTAAGGATAAAAGTTCAGTGGAGAAGATGGAGACGCTGGTTCATCTGGTGATCTCGCAGGATCACACGATCCGCCAGCAGATCCAGAGGATCAAGGAGCTGGACCGAGAGATCGAGCGCTACGAGGCTAAAGTGCACTTTGACCGCATTCAGAGACACGGGGTGAACTATGTGCAGGACACATACATGGTGGACTCTTCCGCCGAGGATTGTAAGCGCAAAGCGGAGCGTCAGGACGCGCGGTGCAGCGCGGAGGCGCTCGAGCAGTTCGAGGAATACGCGCGCCGCTGCGAGGAGGTGGTGAGGCTGCAGGAGGAGCTGACGGAACGCGAGGCTCTGGTTGAGAGCATCACCGGGGAGATTCAGGAGGAGCTCAACCGCCGGTGGATGAAGCGGAGGCGGGAGGAGAGAGGAGCGGAGGCGGCGCAGGACGCAGGCGGCGTCGCAGAGGAGATGTGTCTCGCTGCGTCCGCGGCTACAGATGTGGAATCAGATGTGGAGAATCTGTCTGAGAACGAGCTGCTGGAAGAGGAGAGAGTCAAAACCCAACTGGATACCAGTTTGTACATCGGTCTTAGGCTGAAGACGGACCTGGACGCCATCAGAGGGGACTTGGACCTGAGTCTGGCACTCTGGGAAACCAAAGAGAGTGAACTGTTGGACCTGCTGGCCAAAGTTGAAACCATGGAGATAGAGCAAGTGAACAAAAAACAGATTGATGATGGAAACGGAGAGCTGGGTGCAGGGAGCGCCGAGGCTGAGGCGGGGACAGCAGAGAAGACTGGTGGATGGGTGGAACAGGCTCGGGGTCTCTCAAAGACCTGTAATACAAACGATGAGGACTCAGACACGGGCCTGAGCTCCATGCACAGTCAGGACTCTGACAACCCACCTGTGTGTGAGTCACTGGTATAGACTTGCTTTTTCTGGAAGCATGTTGGACTTTTATGCAACTCGATGCCACAAACTCAGGGGCAGAGGAATCAGTGTTGGTTTTACTGGGAAATGTTCCTCTCAGTCTGGACAATTCTATAGCAATAATTCCTATAAGTAGCTAGTCATTGCACAATAAGCTAGAGAGGTCAGCATGCGTAGAGTTTTGATACGAGTGTGCTGCTCTGTAGCTGACCTTTGGCCTCCATGAGGAAAGTCAGAAGCACCACTTATTAGAAGTAGCCTAGAAGAGTATTATAGCAAGCCACTTATGATAAACCTGATCAGAGACAGGAGCTTGCTTCTGTCAGTATAATCTGACAACTTGCTTAATCAGCTAAAAAAGAAAGGCTATTGTTTGAAAACAACTCAGAAAGTCGGCTTTATGGCCATGATCGGCGGAGTCCCTTTAAAGGGTTGACATGAAGTGTTCCTTAATGCACGGGGAAGTAAGTCCACTGCACAAGTAGACAAGTCAGCTACAAACACACAGTAGAAACTTTTTTCAAATACATGCATGGTGAAAGTGGGTTCATTCGCTGCAGCTTCCACAAAATAAGACTGAAATTTAAATCTTAACCACTAAAAACGACCACACAGCTAAAGATTCAGTCTTACATCTCATTTTCAGACTTTGTGAGTTAGAGTAGAAACACAAATCTTTATCAGCAAACATAACTGTTAGATCTCTTGATATCCTCCTAGTCAACAGTGTCTGTACTGTACTTACTGTCTGTAAGCACAAAAAGGACATTTTACACATAAACATGTTGAGCTGAACAGAGGAAAAGTTTCCCAACTATGAGTCATCTTCCTTGGTTCCACTTTGAAAATGAAACATTAGATTGTTTTTCTGTCTTATTCTGAGATGTTCAGTATTGTTTAGAGTTGTGGCTTCTAACTGTGTGAGGTTATAATCCTTAAAAAAAAAACTAAATGAACTTTTTGTGTTAAACATTTCTATTAAACATCATTTCAAGTCAGCATGGTTTTAAATCTGAACCCTGAAGAAGCCAAGGATAATATATTTTATTTAAATGATTTAATTATTTGATTTCTTTATTGGTTCAGAGCATGAGAAAGTTGATTTAGCTTGCATTCTTCTGACAAAACAAATTAAATTTTGTTTTTTGTTTAAAGGGACAGTCTACCAATGTGGGACTGCACTTCCATTGTGGCAGGAAAAAAAGAGAGAAAAATAGAGATTTGAACACAAATGGAAGCAGCTGACGCTGGGATATCCCGACCGTTAGTGGGATATCCCAGTAGGGCTTTAACATCCATAAACAGTGGATCTATATTTCCTATAAAGCTTCTAGATAAGATCTTGAAATAAACCCTCCTGCAGCCTTACAGCCCGCTGCTTTTAAATCGCAGACGTCACAATTTGTTAGATAAACATAAGACGAGCCTGATGACGTTGTTAGGCTTATCTGGTGGAGTGAGAAAACATCACACATGTATTTTCCCCAGGATGGAATTACCCTTTCTGATGGGTGAGCTGAATATCATCAGGGAAATTGGTGGAGTGCCCCTTTAAATCTGCGTATGTCTTGTTGTTATGAGTTTGGACGCTCTAAAGAGCTTTGTTTCCATGAAAAGCTTCTTAGTCAGCCATAATCAATGTGAGCAGAGAGGAAAAGCCTTGTGTGTATGTTGAGGTTTAAGTCAAGGAATTACTTCCTGTATCAAAGGGATGCTGTATGTTGTTGCGTAATGCACACGGAAAGAGGGATGCATATTTGGGCCTGCATGTTGGGTATCTGCTGCATCAGATAATGCTTCGTGTCTGATAAACAACTTTATGCAAATATTCTACAGAGAGCCGGATATTTTCTGCCACTTTTTTCTCTCGCGTTCATTTCCAGTGTAGACAGTAGCAGCAAACAATGGTTCAACTTATACAGAGACCTTACATCTCAGTCTTTACCATATTGGACAAGTGAGGCCTATTGTGAGTGCAAACACCTGTAGGATGCTTTAAGATGCTTTTGGGAGAAACAACCCATTTAGTGATCCTGCAGTCCTTGCATCTCCGAACGCTGTGACATTAAAGGGGAACTATTTTAAGACTCGGTTCACTTTTTATCCTGTTAGTTGCTGCAAAGGAGTGTTCGCTGTGCTTCTTGGTCAAACTGGCTCCTCCGAGACCTGCACAGACAGAAAAAGGGAAAAAAAAGCATCCTAAAATAAAAGAGAAAGCAGATAGAATGAATCATTTTAAGACTCCTTCAGTGGAAGTATTTACTATGTATTTTGTCAGGATGTTGTGATGTCAGATCTTACATGTTTTACTTTGTCCGGGTGTACATGGTGAGAAATGATATCTTTGTAATGCCTAAAAGAAATTATAACATTGTTTCTGTGGAGTTAGCTGTATGCAAATACCCAAATGACCTGTGTGTAGCTAATCTATGTCACTTGATCAGGGACTGTATGGGCCTCTCAATCTGTGACATTCAGCCTGCTTTTGTTTTCTAGATAGGTGGTTCTAGATGAAAAGTTTTAAGGCTACAGCAAGGGGGCTCGTGCACTGTGGCTGCAGCATAATGCACATCATCACATATGGCTGTTTGTGTTGAAATAAACAGAAAAATCTAGATTTGACTCTGGCTTTTTTCACAGTGACGGCTAAACATCCCATCAGGGGGGAAAAGTTTTGGATGTGAAGTGTTTGCATGCCTCCAGGCTGCAGAACTTGACATTGAAAAATGTGTTTTTGAGTGTGTGTTTGTATAATGCACGTCGCTCCTCCCGTTATGCTGTCTCGCTCGTCATGCATACTTGTGCTTAATCGCTGCTTCCTGATCACTCTTGCGTGAACTCCTGCATTAATTATGAGAGGCTGAAACAGAGACCTGAATGTACAGAACACAGCTGGACCGCTCAAGTTGCTGTTTAGTAAGACGTCCCTTCAGCTTGTTCCTCAGGGGGTGTCGTAAAGGGTCAGTCCACCCACTTTAAAAGAAGCATGCTTTATCGCTTACTCATTGTTTAACTTGATGCTTCGGTGTCAGGTTTTCTGCATCCAGCCAGATCAATGGAGATGAACAGAATCTAATTTGCGGCGTTTGCAACAATAATGAATTACCTTTTAAATATTTATTAGCGGTATCCCTTCAGAAGATCATCCATTCACCTCTACTGGATTGTTTGTTCTTTTTTCTTCTAAAGTTTTAAGCAATCAAAAGTTGTGAAAACATTTCAGAGCTGCAACATTCAAGCCTCGCATCTTCATACCGAGAAGTATCATCATCTGTTCAGCTGTGTTCACGCTTTTTGTTCAAAAAGCTTGACAACAAGTCAAACCTCTCCTCCACCCAATCGAGAGAATTCCAGAAATTTGGTGAAGCATCCCTCTGATTATCATGCCACTCCCTGCGGTTCTGAGCTTTGTTCGACATGCACAGAATGATCTGTCTAAGAATAATCCTGCTATCTGCAGCCTAATCTTCCACGGGGGAAAATAAGTAGGTGTTCACCAAACAAACCCTGAGCCTTAAAGGGATCCATACCCGATAGATGCGTCAGTGAATAAAAATACAAACAAGTTGATAAAGATTCTCCTGGAAAGTGCAGAAAAAACTAGAAAAGGAGAAAATATCTGTTTTTGATATTTCTGGCATAAACTGTCAAAATACCCAAAAACATCAAGTTCAAGTAGGAGTTGAATAACAACAGCTGATAACATTATGTTAATATTATGTTTTTAACCTTTTAAAACCTGAGATGCCCCTAATGGAGAACAGGTGGTGCCAAACTGAGCCAAAATGGCTACTTTGGAGTAGAATATTCGGTTGAAATATCTAAAGAATATGAGAAAAAACTGAGACTTTCTTTAAGATATCAATATCAGTGTAAACATGAGGGATGTGAGCTGAGTGGTTGGTCGGGGTGCAAACACAGAGAAGAGTAAACTGTAAGAACAAGTGTCAGTTGCATGTTTGGTAACTATAAGGGCAAATAAATGTCACATTGTCTCTATATGTACTGTGAACTCATTGAATAAAAAATGTGTGTGTGTGGCTCCCGGAGCATCCCAGTAAATGACTCAAAGTCTTAATGTAGCAAAATCTGTTGCAACCTTTTATTTAGTCGTATGTAGGTACAACATTTTCCCTGTGGGACGGTTTCACAGCTCAGTCAGCGTCACTCAATACACCCCCTGCCATCTGATAGCTCCAGTTTCATTCCAACACTGGTTGTTGAATCATTCGCTGGTTTAATTTATCAAGAGTTTCACTGACTTGTGAGTCCGTCTACTTTGGACTGACAAATGTATGGAGTGATCCAAGTTGGCACATGATACCTACTTTCTCCCATGTCTTCAGCGCAGTTCAGTTACACCATCAGGTTCATCTGATATCGACTGGCCGGTCATTCTCCTGTCTGCTTTCTTTCTCTGTTTGCTTTTCTCAGGGCTCCTTTCTTCTCATCAGCCTCAGACCGGTCCCTGGTTCCCACACTTTGCCCACAGGCAGCAGGAAACTGCAGGAATTCATTTCTGCACAGGAATTTTTGGCTTTGAGGAAATAGTTCCACATTTTCTAAAAGCTGTTTATGTTTAAAGTTCACAGATCAGCTGCCATGTCGGAAACAACTCTAGGTAAGTATTTCAGGTTAAAAAGAATATGCCCCCCATTGATTGGAACAATAAAAAGGACAAAAATAACTTAGTGAAAAAGTCAGAGGATACTAACCTGCAGGTAACTGATAGCCCATGAGCATCAGCATCACCTGCTTATCAGTTTCCAACTCCAACATGTCATTGGCCAAGATCAGGATTATCAGCCATCTTAATTTGGTCCCTTTTAGGGATGTGACGTTCATGAATGAATCAAATCTTTTGAACGGCTCTTCGCTGTGAATGATGGGAATTGAGTTCCCGTAGAGAGCCGTTCATTCGGCCTTCATGGCAAGTCTAGTCACAGTGCTTCCACCAGGTCCTGTGCAGCATTTCTGAGGAGAGTGTTGGAGCTGCCCGTGCCTGCTTTGCTACTAGTTCCATAATGAAAAGAACCCAATCTGTGAAGAAAGAGTGTACTCAGTGTAGGAAGACAGAACAGAGTTTATGAGCATATTGAGTAGTAGTAGTGGATACGAGGAGCTGGAGGAGTCGGAGAAGAGTGAGTCCAATGTCTACATTTATGGTTCTTGTTCTGAAGAAAATAAGTTATTTTGTATGAAAGTTTGTTTTCTTTTCCATTTTCACAGACCTTTCCACAATATGTCAAGATGTAGCTACATTTTACCCCATTCCAACATATGCCTGATGTAAGTGACCTATTATGGTATTGATTCAGCCCACGTCAATAAAACCAACAATATTTCAGAATAAGACAATATTTAATGTGTTTAATAAGTCATATTAAACACATTTAATATTATTTAAATTGTAATGTATAACCCATTACAGTATTTATTTTATGATTAAAACATTGGTCTTTTAAAATAATGCAAAAAATATAAAAGAGCCAGTCTTTTGAATGGTTCTTTGAAGTGAACTGCTCCCTTCAAAGAGCCAAAGTCCCATCACTAGTCCCTTTTGTGACACCATACTGCCTAAGGGATCCTCAATCCTGGTCCTCAAGGACCGGGTCCTGTAGTGTTTTAGAAAGTTTTCCTGCTGCAATACACCTGACTCAAATTAATGGATCTGAATCAGGTGTGTTGCAGCAGGGAAACTTCTAAAACCCTCCAAATCTGATCAAAGAATTAACATTTAGAAAACACTTTAAAAGTTTGGTAAATTCTCCCCGAAATATGTGCAGGTGCACAGTTTCATCCCTGGTAGAATGATAACAACTGGGGAAAAAATGGAAAACATAAGAAATTAAAGGATTATAAAACATTGCTGTGATAACATTCATATGTTCTGTATTCCCATCATGCACTCTGACCCCCCTTCAGACAAACTGATAGAATGAACTTATACCAATCAAAAACGCCCCCTCCTCCTGACAACCGCAGCTTCCCACAGCTCTCAGTGTAAAATCGACATGATTCGAGGATATCAGCAGCCTCAAAACTTGTTCCACTTCCTGTACCCAACAGTGCCCGAAGGATCAACTCTCAGTGTTTCGGTGCCAGCCTGTGTCCATCTCGCAGCGGGCATGAACGTCCATGGCCAGGCAGGAGGCTGATCATCATCCATCAGGAACATCATCTCAGAGAGCGTTGCTGCTGCAGCACCGGTCGCTCCTCGATCGTTAAGAGTTGTGTAAAAACTACTGGAACTACATTATTAAGGTTATTGCTAAAAACATGGCTTGTTTTCCCGTCTGCATGGAAACATTCCGCTTTCTCTGTCCCCTAACACGGTTTTGTGTGTCTCTGACCTCCTGGTGCAATTCTTGGCATAGACTCTGCGAGGCCATTCATTTTACTCAGAACACTGGAAATGATGTAACTTGACATTTAAGCTGGAGGGGATACTTTCAATGAGTGTGTGTGTGTGTATATGATTAAGATTAATGGGGGGAAAAAGATGAAGAGAGATAAAGAAAGAGGAGCGCGATACAATTTGGTTACACAATCTTGTCGGAGTATTTTGCGTACGAGTGTGTGTGGTTGTTTTCGACCCCCTGGGGTTGTGTTTGGCAGAAACAGTGTTGGGTGGCAGGAAGCCAGTTAGCAGCAGCTGCTCACATCTTTACACCAAAAAACTTTTTTTTTTTTTTTTTTTTAACATAATCAGACCTGGAAACACAAGCTGCTGAAAACATGAGTGTGTATCCGTGGATGGGAACACGACTCAGCCCACAGCTTACACGTACAGCTGAGATTTGCAAACGGCATAAACGATCTTTAACCTTATTTTTCACAAGAGAAAGAAAATATACGTCATAAAATTCACTGATGAGATTAACAGTTCACTTCAGTGGCCACGTTATTCTGTTTTTGTGAGGGTTTTATGGGTCAGCACCTGGGAGTTGATGCATTTGTGGACAGGCCAGTAGGCCTGTGAACCATGTGTGTGTGTGTTACAGAAGCAAGAGAGCAGAGTGAACTAAAAGCCTCAACATGAAAAAACAACAAAGAAGCACAACACAACAAACAAACAAACAAACAAACAAACACAGGCTTACAAGTACACAGCAAACTAAATAAATGAGTTTCCCTGAGTCCCTCGGGCTGATGACACAAATATGCAAACAGCTGTCCAGCTTGGACAAAAGAGGATAGTGTTGCAAAATGTGTGTGTGCGCGTGTGTGTGCACGTGCAGTTGTGTATTGAGGTAATCCCTAATGACAGCTTGCAGACAGACTGACATAACTGCATGTGTGTGTGTGTGTGTTTAGAGTTTGTTCTATGGAAAAAGGTCGCACTAAGGTCTGTGTGTCTTTCAAATCATAGTCACTTCCGGTTAGAATGGATCTGATGGGGGTTTGGGAGGATGGATATGCAATCAAATCAAACGATGTGTGAACTTTAACACGCAGTTCGGATGCTGAGCAGAAATCCTGTTTAACGCTGCAAGAGCTGATCACCATCAAGGAAAGGAAACAGGTTTTTTTTTAAAAAAGATAAAAAATCTGTGTGTGTGACAGGGATGCCTGTCAGTCACACAGCTGGTGACAGATGCAGTTTAATTTCTGTAGCTGGTTATTCAAAACACCTTGTCAGTAGATAATCCTGGTTAGAATTAAATCCTAAATAAAGCTCTTTAACAGAATTTATATTGGCAGCATCAGTGAGACGAGGATGTGTAATATTGTGTGTATTTTGCGTGGTCTGACTATGTTTCTGGAGCTTCTATCTGGCAGAAATCAGCTGCTGAGGCTTCTGCTGTCTTCAGGACCTTTAACATCTCACTGAGGGTTCACCAGATATCTGGAAGGTGATGATGGCATAGGCAGAGTTCATTTTCACAAGTTTGCCTGGTGCTTTTTTTAGGGAAAATTTCAACAGCACTAGCTTTTTGATTCCAGGTTAACTCAATATCAAACTCAATGCATTCATTAGATATAAGTTATATTGAGATTTAAATAGACATTCAGAATCAAAAGGATAAAATCAAAATATGTCATCTATCATTAAAGGGAAATTAAGTTTTTAAATAACTTTCTTTAATTGTCAGACGGTATTTTCTTACATTCTTTACTTTGACTTTTCCTTTGTAATGTTATGTCCACGCAGAATTTAAATGATTGTGTAATTATCATATGAATTAAGTACATGGTTGTCCCTGTGTTGGGCTGGCTGGGATTCGTGTTCCTTGGTGGCTGCTGGGTCCCCGGATCTTTGCCTCCAATCCTTGAAGGTGGTGCAGTTGCATTTCTCACTCATTAGACTTTACACACTTATACCATCACTAATTTAGCATGCTCATGTGATTATTGCGTTTTTAGGTTCATTTGCCAACATCTACAGTTTTATGTTTTCAAATACTTGTTGCTCAGAATTTGCTTTTAGGTGCTCCTGATGATTTTCTGCTTTGTTTTCTTTCAGAGGCTGTAGGATGTTTTCCGTTTCTGTACAGGTGCAGCAGCTGGATGTTGGATTTTTCTGTTTTGGTTGTGCAGTTGCCTATCTTTTGTATCTTTGTCTCCCTTTTATTTATTTTCTCTCTCCACCTTTCCTTGTTCCCCTTGTCAGGTTAAGCAACAACTCAGTAAAAACCAAAATTAAGAACAATACTAATATAAATATATATATATATATATATATACACACATACAAAATTTACTACTTGAAATGAAAGGCAAGTTTATTTGCATAGCCCATTTCATATACAAGACAATTCAAGGTGCTTCACATAAAACATTAAAAGCATTACAGCGCGGTGCAGAAGAACCATTAAGAAGTATTAAAAACAAACTTTTAAAATAAATGAAATAAAACAGAAGTAAAACTTAGGCTAAGGCAAAATTTTAATATTTTGCAGGATTTTCACTTAAAAGAATTTACTGCCACCATGGTCTTAGCTTTTGCTCTCATGCTGACATCACAACTATATTTCAGTGGTCTTGCTACTCATCAGTGCACCTTTGATCACTTTTAATCCATCTCTTAAGTTCAGGTTTCAAAATTTGGACTGCTGGGGTGCCCTGTCAAGTCACTGGGAAAACTATACCAGTAGTTAATCTTTATACTTTAAGATAAAGGTTATTGTTATTATTCCTTTATTACAAATCAAAATAATTTGATCTGTTCAATCTGTTTTTGGCTCTGACATGCAACTGGAAAGATGATGTACCTGTTTGTATCGAAGTTTTTATCATGATCATGATCATCTCTTTACACTATGTGTGCATGTGCTTTGCTCTATTTGACAGTCATTCTTCCATTTGTAATACTATACAGCCAAGCCCCTTTACCCAAGCTGAGCCGGGTTGTAACAAATAGATTAGGTATATTTCTGGTGACCTGAGAAGTATG
The DNA here is from genome assembly GCA_028567055.1 of Leptatherina wallacei. Taxonomy (NCBI): domain Eukaryota; kingdom Metazoa; phylum Chordata; class Actinopteri; order Atheriniformes; family Atherinidae; genus Leptatherina; species Leptatherina wallacei. The sequence goes on along the minus strand of JAOXYM010000010.1, from coordinate 4,184,552 downwards.
TGTATACAGTATGTAGAGGAAGGATCAGCTGTGGACCAGAACATTTCAAACCTGTGAGAGACAGTCATGAAGAGGGCAGCTCTTGTCATGTAGTGAGACTTGGTTCCTGGTAGTAATGTTACAGGAAGTGCCACACTCACAACAACAGATGCTTTGCATGTGAGGCATTTAAGGAATGCTGATTAACTGTAGTGTCTGCTTAAATGTCTGGAGTGGGTTTATGAGATGTCTCAAAGCTACAGAACAAATCCAAAATTAAACGTTTTGAGTGAGTTTTTAAAAAAAATTATCAAAATGGATTTATAAGAGAGTTTTGTACAAGTTATTTCTTTCTTGGCGATGGCAGAAAAGTGAGGAAACATTTAATAACTCAGTTTTAAAGAAATTTTATGGCAAGCTGGCTCGTAATGAAACATTTGACTAAGAAATTAAATCAAAATAAACCAAACAGGGAAAATTAAACAGAAAGGAAAAACACCAGGGCTCATCAGTGGGGACCATGAATACCTGAAATAATAAATCGAACTTTTGAACCGATTTAGAAAAAATAAATAAATAAATGAGAAATGACAGGCTGTCCTGCTGGACCCCAGCACTCTCTGGGTGAGGACTGAGCAGTGACCCTGACACATTAGATCCCCTTCCATCATTAACCTTTTCTTGAAGCTTACATAGATCACTGACCCCTGAGTAACAGCTCACTCTCATGATTTATGCAGCTTGTCAGCAATATTATTTATTTAGACAAGTTCTTACTCCAGGGCAGAAAGCATCCAAATCCAAATCCTCTATAAAAATCCAGCCCTGACAAGTGAGTAGGAGACTGAGATCATAAATAATGTGGCAGAAACAGCTTGTAGGGCCAGAGCTGCCATTCTGCCATGTCAACCTGCATTAGGACAGGATGGAATATAATCACACCTTGAAGTTTACAACGTGGTCGCAGCGGTAAAAACAAAGTCAACGTGCATTAGCAGAGCACACCTGCTCTGGCAGGACAAAGTAGTATAACCCAAAAGATTTATTATTCTAAGCAGCTTGGTTTACTTCATGAACTCCATGCAGGATGCTACTTCTGTTCAGGCTTGATTCTTTTGTTTAGTGATAACTTACTTTTATTGATTCAATTAACCTGAAATCAAGAGACTTGTAGAACCAACTTATATAATTGCTTTCATTTGTAAAAAGTGATTAAATTAAGTTTATCCAAGTTAATTTGTTAAATTACTTCAACTTGACAGTCAGACCTAAAAAAAACAATTTAACAATTGTGTAAAGACCTAAAAGACTCATAAGAAATGCATATTCAGCAGGAACTTAACCTTTCGTGATTGTTACCCTACAAATTTGAGTTATGTGCTTTACAGTCTGTTTTGTTTACATTTAGACAAAGTTGTTGGGACGTCCTATTTACTTTGATTATCAACCCTTTAAAGCTGTATGGATCATATTTTATACATATAGCTTCTGAGACCTTTTGCATCACTTTATGGTTAAAAATTTGGCTCAAAACCGTGTTGTACACAATCTGATACCTGTCTTCTGCCCCCTGGTGGATACAATAACTTTGACATTTCACACGGTGACTAAATATGCAAAAATATTTTGGTTAATTATTTTTTACATTTTGTTAAAGGGCCAAATAAAGACTTCAGATTAAAAAATTAGACTTTTCTCCCATTTTTTCTTGGGTCGGGCTTTAAAGGGTTAAAATTGGCACCATGAGTGTGAATGATAGTACAAGGAGAGGCAACCACCACCTCGCTTGTGTTTGTATTATTCTGGCAGCAGAAACAAAAATTAAATGTGAAATAAACAATCAAAATAAGTTCTAACTACCATATACTGTCAAGTTTTATGTGAACTTAATTATTTAATTTGGAACAACTTGAATCTTTTAATTTGACTTTCCACAAAACTGAGTAAAAGTGATTCAGATTGTTTATCTTAGAGAAACTCAATGATTTCAGTAAATCTGACTGTAAAGTTGAAATATCTTAATAACTGAACTTGGGTAAATTTTTTTCAATAACTTTTTACCAAATGACACAATTAAATGAAGATGGCTCAACTTTACTTTTTTTAATTTAGTTTTTTATAGTGTAGTACAGGGAAAGAAGAGGGCAACAAAAATCAGTTTAGGTTACTAAATAATCTCTATACACCAAAAGGAAACAAACTGTAAGCCACAAAGGTGCCACCAATAAGAAGGAACCATCTCATGGAAATCCACTTAGAAACTGGATGGTTTTTATCCTCGAGTCAGACCCAGAAGAAGTTCCGTGTTTAATATTATTTTGGTAATTGGCTCCTTGTGAAACGATAACAGGTGATTACTTGGTTGATTTACTTTCTGTTGCCAATTTAAGATTTAATTTCTTAAATGTTAAAGCCAAATTAATGTCATGGGCAATCCTGCCAATTCTATCCTCAATAAAACCACTTGGCAACCATGTATTTGATTAATGGAGGTGGAAAGAGGACTAACTTTGCTTCAACAAGCTTTCCTGGTCGTTAGAAAAGTGGGCAGGTCTCTGTGGAAAGGGACGATTACTGGACTGGCACACCTCATTTGGGTTAACTGATGGGATGGGAGACTTAAATTATAGCGCTGTAATTCAGATTGATAAAATCTTCCATACACAAATCAGAAAAGTGCAACTACAAATTTGCAACCACCTCCTTATAATTGAACACATTGACCTTTTCATCAGATTGTTCCAGCATGTTTCCCTGAGAGGGCTCTGTCAGATTTAGTCTGTCATTACCCAGAAAAGCAGAGAAAGATGGAGGTTAAACCAACAAAAGGAGACAGAACTGAGGGCAGAAAGTGAGGAGTGTGACAGCAGATGACAAACAAGAAGTATGAGACGGTGTGATTTATACAGGAAGGAGGCGGGAGGCTGGCCTTGACGTTTATGAACTTGATGAGCCGGTTCTGTTCTTTTCTCCTCTCTGTTTTATTCGGTCACCTCAATCATCTCTGCGGTGCTGCTTCTGCACTCGTCTGCCAGTCAATTAAGGCAAACGCCAGCAGGGAGGGCGGAGAGATGATCAATATTTTATGAAGGCAGCTCGGCCCGACAGACACAGAGACGGCTGCGAGTGACGTCAGAGACGCTAAAAGGCTCCGGATCTCAAGAAAGATGGGCCGTTTCATTTCTCATTTCGTTTCAAGTCTGTGTGAATAAAAATGAGCAGATTTAAACATCACCTGCAGAACTTATTAGATCTGATGAGTTGTTTAAAAGTAGCTGACGCAGTAGTCATGACTCAGATGCTGCTACTGTACCCTGTCTACTCTGCATTTCTCCCAGGATTAATGTTTTCATTAGATCCTCCTGCTTCAGTTTGTTTCAGAACATCTGTCTGTGGAGTTTCTATCCCAGTTCAAATGGTTTGATGGAAAGGAGCCAACATGTGGAAAAAGCTTTTTGCTATAATTAACTCCAACTCGTTTTTACTCCTGAGCTAATATTTGCAAATCTTAAACAAGTGTAAAGTTTTACATGGATCGTAGTTGGTTATAAAATAATCTTCAGTGCTTATGTGTACTCATTTACTTCATTTGCTGGTATAAACTGAACTCTTAATGCTGTTTTGATATAAACAAACTCACAGTAGGTCATTAGGTGTGATTGCCTGAAAATCCCATAAAAAGTAAAAAAAAAAATCAGTCCCTATAGTCTAGTACTGACCTCTGCCCCGTTAAGCCGCTTGTATCCTATTAAACAAATAAATCTTTTAAATCCAACTGAAATGAAAATATTTCTCCATGGAAATCTGTATATTTAATTTCTCTTCGGGGTAGCATCACTTATGTCTGAGATCTCCATTTGTTTAAGTTTCCTAGGCTTTGAAATAGCTTTGAGCTAAGTGAAAAAAGATCAGCTCAGATGTAGCAGAATGTAATTCAGGGACCTCAGGGACCTCATTCACGGCCCTTGCTTCTCAAGGGCCGCTGTCTTGGAGGTATGAAATGTTTCTCTGCTTCAACACATCTGATTCAAATGAACAGATCGTAGTGCAGAAGTTTGAGATTTCCTGGAGTAGTTTGATATTTGTTCTCAGCAACTGTTTAAGGAACATGAATCAGCAGTTCTGTGCCATCCTCATTTCTTTATATTTTTCTTCTGAGCAGCCAAACCTGTATCTCATCTGGGACTTTTTTGGCCTTTCAGGTAATATTTCTCACAATTTTTGGTTCCTATTTTGGTTTATACCACATATGTGATGATTTTTTTGCAAGAAAGTGATTCTTTAGAAGGAATTTGAAATTAGTTTTTAAATTTTTCTTAAAGTCACACGATGGAACTTTCCAACATTAAAACTGAACCATTTGTTGGCGCAGTGACATCTATGACGTGCACTTCAAGAAAAGAAAAATATGAATCTGTAATTTCCAAAAGCTTCTTCAGAAATGGTCTCCACAGAAGGAAGAATGTCAAAACAACATTTTTCAAAGGGAAATAGGGAGAAAAGGCTGAGGTATGCCACATGACACAAGAACTGGACTGAAAATCAGCTGCAACAGGTCTGATGGAGGGATGGATCCTGACATTTCTGAAGCAGTGTGGGATCATCTGGACACAGAACAAAGGCAGAAAACATCCAGAGAAGAGCTTTGGAAAGTCCTTCAAGACCAAATACTTTCAAGTTTATCAGAATTTTACAAACTCTGCTTTTCCCTTTGTGGCAGGACGTAGGAGGGCCCGGGCAGGGATTGAACCCACAACCTCCTGGGTGAGAGTCATGCGCGCTAAAGGGATATCCCTGTGGCCAAGTAGCCAGGGCACATGATCAATCTGAGGCATAGCGACAGGACCCACACTGTCACACCTTAAATACTGCATTTCCATTCATGTTTGCACATATTTCTAATGGACTTGAAACCATTTTAAAATCCACCCAAGTTTCCTGTTTAAAGAGATACCGTGTAACTGTTGACCCAAATATCAGCCTAATGTGAGTAATAATGGATGATATCTGGGGTCAATATTCAGTGTTTGATGCATGTTGGCGCTCCGAGGGGGCTGCCCTGTTCAGAAACCAGACATTGTAACTTTGCAGGAGTGGACCCGTCCCTCACGGGATCATGTGACCTGGAGCGCTTTGCTTTACGGCTCTCCCTCTATAGAGGGCTCTGATTTGTGCTACCTGGCTCTTCCTCCTCTTCGATCAAAAGGTTTTCATGGCTGAACAAAGTAAGAAAGTGAAAAATGTGTCTCAGGAGGCCTGAAAGAGAGAGCTTGTTTAATTCTGTGACAGTGTCGTGTGGCCTTACAGGTTTAGGGCCACTAGTGGCCAAAGTTATACAGTATCCCTTTAAGAGAGTCCAGCAAAAGATTTAGGTACAATACGTTGAGGGTAAAACAGTTTTTTTTTTTTTAATTAATGCACTTAACCTACAATTAAACTTTTTTTTCCCCCAGCCTTTCCCCAGTCTTGTCCAGCATCGTAGCAAGCAGAATGATGGTCTGGCTGCCGTGTTGAGCCGAGCAAATTTGCTTTACCAAGAGCAACTTTTATGTATATACCACCTCTTGATAATCATTAAATTCTTTATTTATTATTATTTATATATTATTTATTTATTTATTTTTGTTTATTTTGAACAATTGTTTATTACTAAATTCACACAATATTGCTGGACCCGACCGGAGGGTACAGAAAAAGAGTTTCTATTGGTAAATAAAGCTACAACACAGGGACAGTGTCAGCATGCGTGTGTGGAATGAACAGTGAAGACGAGTGAAGCAGATGCCACCGCGCCTGCACAAAGGTCAGAGGCAGGCCAACTAAACATTTAAAGTTCTTTGCATTAAACTGTGGTCTAAGCCAAGGGGCAACCTCGCGTTTGAAAAAATGAAGCCTATGCGGAAGTGCCAAAAATTGCAGTCCCCCCCTCCTCCGCCAGGTGCTGGCTGCAAAACAGAGCAGAT
>JAOXYM010000010.1:4144892-4155511 GCA_028567055.1 Leptatherina wallacei | reverse complement strand
GGAAATCTCTTGTTTTCGTATTGTGGGTTAACAAGAATTACCCATAGATGCCTAACAGTTTTTACTTCTCAGTTTTGTAAATGAGTAAGATTTTTTTTTTGTTTCTTAGTTAATGTCTTTGTAGTTGGTCCTCTTTATCTTGTTTGTTGACTCACTGTATATATTATTCTTACAGGCTTGCATCGATGGCTCATTGTTACAACATCAAGTGGTGTCTTCTGCTTAATGGTAATAGAAATACACCGACTCTCAGTGTGTAATTTAGCACCTATGTATGGTATGTTCAGCATCTTGTCTCTGGGTTTTTGGCTTTAAAACTAAAGACTGTCTAGACTTTAGAGCAGCCCTTGCTGAACCAGAGAAATGTTTACAGAAGAAGAATTAACCTTTTTGTAAAAAAAAAAAAAAAGTAGTAGTCACAGTTTAATCAATAATAATTCTGCTGCCACATCTTAATAGAAACGTTCTATCAATCAGTTTTATGGGAGGAAAAAGGATTAAACAAACTCTGTTGAGGATTACTTTCAAGATTAAAAATCGCACGATTTATCATTAAAAACATAAATTTGTTAAATTACTGGAGCTTGTTGGAGAACAGACCGGTTTGTAATAAATAAGGCAAAGTTATGCTCACCACGAAGCAAGATGAGCCCAAATCAAATAACTCAGCTTTCTAAAATGTAAATACATGTTCTGTTAGAAGCAGTTGACATTTAAATGGAACAAGCACAACACAATAGGTTTAGAGATGTTAATACAAGACTAGTGGATAGTGAATTCTGGTTTTACTCTAAATGATAAGCAATTTAAAAAAAAAGAAAGTAATGTTAAAAGTAATATTCAGATTGTGCTAAACTAGAGAATGATGTCTTGGACTGCAGGGTTGTGCAACAAGCCACACAGCTCACTTATCCATAAACCAACATACTATTCAGTTTGTAGTGAACCTTTCTGGTGAAGATGAAGATTTGGATCTTCCAGAAACAGACTGATAAAACTGAATTTGACCACGTTCACGGTGAAGATGAAACTAGTTGAGTCTGTATTCCTCTGTTGGGATTTATTTCTCATCTTTATTAGAACTCTACTCTAACTTTTTATAACGCATACAACTTGGTCAGGTCTCAACAAGCTCTGTACCCTAGGTCGTACGATGATGCTTGAATAAGAAAACCAAACAGTAATTTGTTTTTTAAAATCACTGTGAGCTGACAGGGTCATTAAATTATACAAATAGATAGAAAAAACCCACAAAACAAAGTGAGAAATGTGATTCTGTAATGAATACATCCTTAATTCTTAAATGAAAGTTTCAGCATAAAACACCCTCGTTCCCTTTGCACCAGAGGACTTAGTGTGTATTGTCCTTTTATCCAGGCTCCATTTCCTCTATTATTTATAACCTTGAAAGTGTTAGCATGACAGTCATTAACCCTGACCTTTTCCATTCACTGCAGTAACTTGTATTCAAACCAAACCCTCTCATTATGATTGAGGATAGCCAACAACCTGTGACAGGTTTCTGTGTGATATCTCAAAAGCAAAGCTTTTCTCCCCGTTTTTCAGAATGACAGATTCTTTGTTGCAAAGGAAGAAAAATGACAAGTTTTCCTCATGGAGCAATTTATGCTCAATCTATCCATTTTATTCCTCGTCTTCACCACAGGATTGAGGGGGTTACCTTCTCCTTTCAGCTCACACAAAAAGAGTGAGGTGTGGTCCATTCATGGTTCATTCACTTTTACAGTTCCTACCTGTTGGCTTTTGTTAACCTTTCTAGATAAATAGCAAAGCTTACAGTATTCTGTACTGCTGCCTTGAGGACCACCCCCCTTCCCTTCAGTAAAAAATGTAACCCTTGGAGCACAGTATGTACATACAGGTTTCACAACAATCAGGTATGAAACTTACTGGATTTCCACAGAGGTCATATTTGGATTTAAGGAAAAACGAAAAACACATTAAGTCTGATTAACGGTCAAATTTACTTGTATATAAACTACACAGTGCTTCCACTCGTGCAAAAAAACTACACAAACAGAAATGTAGTCAAACAAACCTAATCAGACATTTCAAACACCATCAATATGCTGATTAAACCTAATTTCAAGAAGCTTACATAACCGAAATGATTAGCAAGAACGCAGAGGCAAACCAACAGCTGCTGGAACAAGTGGAATATAAACTACAAATCACTTTCAGATGAGCTTAAGGTTCTGTCTAAAAAATCTGGTTCACTTTAAGGTGAATAAATGTGAGGGGAGATGAAGAAAAAACAATGTAAAGATCCAAAATATCTATGTTATAAAAAGTGCAAAAGTCTGTTTGTGTAAAACAGAAAGTTTAAAATGCAAATATCAAACTTTTTAATAATACAAATTGGTTGGATAAAATTACAATGGGCATATTTATAATAAAAAACAGAAATTGTGCATCATTTACTTAAAAGAGAAGCTGCTTTACAGTCAAACTATAAGGAAAGTCATATTTAAACTTGTTTATTCACCTTTACTTCTGCATTTCTCTTTTAAGCACTGAGGCTGAGGTTTGTCTTGCTTCAGTAGGGTTGTAACGGTTTGTGTTCCCTAAAGGCTCGAGACAGAGTCTTTGATCAAGAAAACATCAAGGTGTGGAATATCAGTGTGATTCTTTTCTTTTCACTCATGTGTGACCTCAGAACGTGATCATTCACATGGGTAAAACCTGCTGTAGTTCAAGTCAGCGAAAACACACCAAGCAACAGCCGGGAGTCGCTGGGAATGTGGAGTGATATCATGAATCATTAAAAACAAAGTGGTGTAGTGTGTCAAGAGAACAGTAAGCATCACAAAGCTGAGAAGATGCCGCCACATTTGCTAACATCCGTCTAATAAAACAGAAAGTGGAGATATAATGATGCCATATTGACGTCATTATCAATTAAATACATCCCATATCAGAACACCTGAATGTGGTATCATCACGGTTTGTTAATCCTTTGAACCCTGTATCTATTATTTCGGGCTCTGCTCAAAAATTGAATCCCCAGAATGTAATGAGTATCTTTCTGCAATCATGAGGTCTTTCTGAATACTTTTAGGGTGAATACAGGGAACACCTGTGAGATATTAGTTTAAGTGTTACTGGTGAACGATAAAGAGAAATGGCACATCGCACAAATGAAAAATGCTTCACGCTCGCCTAAAACAAACACTTTCAGGATGAATTTGGAATGATGCAGATGTGGCTCTAAATCTCTATCAAATGATAATTGTAGAAATTGTCAACAATACGACCAACAATAAACTTGCTTTTTAACCTGGTGTTTAATTACTCAACTGGCTCCATTATGAGTGAATTTGTTCATACACCTGCTAGCGTGCTACGCTTGTTACCAGGGTATTCCACTAGTGGGTACATTAGAGAACTCAAACCAGATAAGGTTTTCGAATTTGCTGGATGTAAACAAAATGATCAAACATGGCGACAGAGGAGGTTAGTGGTTGGTTAATGTTGAGTTCATGGCAGAAGAACAACAGCAGCAGTATCTTAGATGGTATATAAGGCCCTTAAAATGAGCATGCTGTGTATGCTATTTTACCTTACTTTTACCTTTCCTATCAGTCCCCAGATGTTACTTACATATTCCTCGCAGTTTGTGAATAAATACCGTTAATTTCAAAACAGACGTAAAATATGCAAACGCAGCCACAGTAATCACCCGAACACGTACTTAAAGGGGTGGCAGATGGTAGAGCAGGTCGTCCAATGACAGAAAAGTTGTTGGTTTGAATCCTGCCCCCAGCCTCCAGTGTTGGCATCACTGGTGTATGAATGTGTATGATTGGTGGTGTATTCGAGAGGCCGTTTCCGTCAGTTTGCCCCAGGGCAGCTGTGGCTACACAAGCAGCTTACCATCACAAAGTATGAATGAGGAGTGAATGAATAAAGGATTCACTGTAAAGGGGTTTGGGTGCCCTGAAAAGTGTTATATATAAATCTAATCCATTACCATCATTACAAGCCAGTATATTTTCTAGGGCTGGGACGATTCGCTTTCCTCCCATTTCGACTCTTTTACGATTTTTTGGATGCCGGTTTGATGTAAAGTTTGATTCTTGAGATACTTCGATTTTTAGTTTTGTTTTTTAACACCAGACCATGTGAAAAGGTTGAATGATGACGATCTCTACAGACTATATCAGGAGCCATATTTTCCCCAAAAAATGTGCATCAAATGTGAGTTTCAGATTTATGCAGCGATATATTTGAACCAGCTGAAAATGAAGCATTTAAATTAGGAAAAAAGTTCCTCTTGGCAACGCAAATTTGCTCGGCACAGCACAGCAGCCAGACCAACATTCTGCTTGCTATGATGCTGGACAAGTTAAAAATCATAATAAATGACAGATTTTTTTTTCTAATAAAAAAAACAATTTTAATAAAACATTTTTTTTATTAAAAACGGTGAAAAAAGAAATTTGCGATATTTATTGAATTGACCCCCGGGGGGGTGGGGGGGCAACCACATAATATTTTCAGCCTCTCTGTGCAAAGGTCAACTTCACTTAATTGAAGCAGAACAAAATTAGGAAGGTTTTAGTTCAGACCGTTGGTCTCCAAAATGGCTACTTTGACTCAGTTTGCCCATCTGTTCTCAACGTCCCCTGGTTGGGGTTTTAAAAGGTTAAAGGAACAACATGAAAGTTGGGAATAAATAACTTAAGATTTTACAAGATCCACAGTCGTTGTAACATTACACAACTGCTTAAAATGATGGCCTTTTAATTAACTTTGTCCTGTTTAACTTGCTAGTTATATGGAAATATCTCATGTTTTAATAAAAAACACAAATGAAAATGGATGACATAAAAACGGTAGAGGGCATTAAAAGTTAATGAATCGTGCTTACTGGACACCTTCATGGACCAAATACTGTTGTTTTACTGTGATGCTCCATTGTATAAAAATGTTTTCGTTGTCAAATGACTAAAAAAAACATTAAAACAGAAAGCTTCAAGAAAACCATACAAAATAAGAACTGATGAATTACAATCAGTGCAGAAGAACATGTAGCTACTAGATTCTCAAATAAGTAGCTGGCTTGGTTAACAAGCAGATTTCCCCAAAGGTTCGGAAGATCCCAAAGGAGCTCGAGTGTTTTCTTTCTGTGGTCTCAGAGACGGGCGTGAAACAACAATGACTAAAACTGCATTTTAGTCAGAAAGCTTTATAAGGCTTGGACTCAATATCCTGTGGTTGGTATTGTAAAGTGATGCTTTCGAGCCACAAATTGTTTTCATTAACTACTTAACTTCATGCAAAGGGAAGCAAACAGGATTAAAGCAACATTTTTGCTAATATTTACTGGCAGTGCTTTGTCTTTAAAAATGCAACAACTCTTGATTGTAAACGTTCACAGTAGTTACAGATGGCTTGGCCCCTTAAATCTAAACTTTTTATTCAGAAACATTGTAAAGTGAAAATGAAATACCAATAATATGTTAATTCTGAAGGAAAAAGCAGGACTGGAAAAATACGCTACAGGCTAGAACATATTGTCTCAAATTAGAATTTGACTTATCTTTCCCATTATTCATTCAAATTTCTAAAAGATATACTACATATAATATGAAAACGTATAGCTTTTTATTTATTTGTATTAAAAAGAACTACAATTCACAGAAACTTGAGTCATGCTTGACTTGTCGGATTTATTTGAAGGGGTCGAATGTAAAAAGGTTTCACATTGTTGGCTAAACATCAAACACCGCAGAAATGCTTCTAATGTCCCTTTGTTTCTTTAAATAGGGCGAGCTGTAAGTGTGAGTGTTTGATCACTCATCCATCCTGTATCTTCACAGCCCCATTATATAACACCACTACACCTGCATTCATGCAATTCCCTTAACAATAGCATAGGTGGTGTGTGTGTACGTATACGGCAGCCATGTTTGCCATTTCATGAATATGGAAATCTATGTTTTTCTTTACATCATAGATAAAGCACAAACAACTGAAAAGCACACGTTTATTAGTGTGCACATGGACATAAAACATGTGTACACAAACAGATTTCCCAGTGGGAATAGATGAGAGGTGAGTACAGGATGTGAGAGTGGCTCCCACACTGCTGAGCGTACAACCAACAACACTGGGGGATCAGATGACAAGCTTCAGCCCACACAAAACACACACAAATGCACATACAGGAGCTTATTGAGCATGCACAGACTCGACCCCCCCCCCCCAAGCATGTACCCTTCTGGCAGGCTGCAGAGTCCCATATGCTCTGCAGTTACAATGCGGAAAAACTACGGCTCTAATTGGGGGAACCTTTGCACTTCAGTCGTCGTCCTCAGAAGCATGAGGATCACTACCAGTATGGACATATCTCCCCTCAGATATAATGCAATTACAGCTCTGACTCAGTTATTTAACCTTTCGCCATTTGCCAGACGGCTACACAAACTCAACGTTAAATGACAGCAGTACTTTGGTCTTGATGTAGAGCCAGACATTCACCAGAGCCAAAAAATACACCAAGTACATCTGTCTTATCATAATGTAAAGCAGTAATAATTATAAATAAATCCAGCAACATACACACTATAGTTTTAATTGAAGGAATGTACATGTCTGTGTGTCATTGTGTCAATGAGTCCGCACAAAGCAAAATCAATTTACAAATTCCCTATACAGGACATATGAAACAACGGTTAGATGTGCATAAACTAAAAGACAACTTACGTAATGAGACTGTAAGTTTTAAGTGTAGTACAGAGTGTTCGTGTCTGACTGCCAGAATACAGGTTGAACTAGTTACTTGGCACCCTGTCAGTCTTAATAAGTTATGTGAGTCTCATCTGAAAAACATGTTTTGTTGTCTACCAATCTGTCAGGCACCACGCTGTTAACACGTTCATAGCTGAAAAATGTCAGACTAGCTCAGTGTTTCACTTGATTTATTAGAATATTATTTCAACATGATAGACCTGTCCAGGGTGTACCCTGGCTCTCGGCTGCTAATTGCTGGGGATAGGATCCAGCCCCCCCGCCACCCTGAATTGGACTTAGTGGTTTAGAAAATGAACGAATGAATTATTTTAACAGAATATATTCAACAAATTTCTCTGAAATCTTCATGTTATTTATAAGAAAGTAGTACTTTGTGACTTTCTGACCTTAAAAACACGTGTTTCTGAGTTCAATGGCACCGTTACATTTATTATGCAGATTCCTGGAGCCATCGTTGCCTGGCAGTGTCCCGAGGCTGAGAAACTGTGCTTCACAACTTTTATTTCCCAGCATGGAACATCCCGTTACAGCTGAGTTTGGTTTACAGCACTGCATCACACGACAGCAACTGGATGTCAACACAATGGCCTGGCCTGATTCAGCAAAAAACCCCGAGAGGACATTATTATAGGAAGAGAGAAGAAAGAGAGAAAGGGACAGAGTGAGAGATAAGACAAGAATCAAAACTGGTCTGCCTTTTACTGGCTGGAGAGAGCTCAGAGTACAGGTTGGATGCAAGATGGATGCTGATTTATCAGTTGTGAAGGGGCGCTTCACTGATAATCTGCCAAATGATTAAAACATGGAGAAAGTCACATCCCCTCATTTGACATCCTGCATGTGGGAAGTCACAGGAAGTGGAAGAATAATTTCAGACTGGGAGTGCAGTCGGTGCTTGGAGACAGATCGTGAAAATCAGTGATGTAGTCAAGACAGGACAGCTTTGCTCATCTTCCTATGCATGTCATTTCCTTTTACCTCACACACAGAAGGAACAACTGCACATCACTAACTTTGTCACATACAGATCTAATAATAGAAATCTGTTGTAAAATCATATCAACATATGATAGAATTGGGACCTGTCAGTTGTGGCAATGTGTTTACCTCCCCATCACATTGCTGGAAGGGACATAATGTTCATGAAGGTACGTAACCCACTGAACAGGAAACTTCCAGTCTATTTTAGTGATGTGCTGTCCCCACCCTGCTGTGCTGTGGAACACCATGGAAAACTCAACAGGAGGCGTTATCTCTTTTTGCAAGTCTGTCACTCACACACAAACACACACATCAGAAAGACCATACACCAACAAGTTTAGCAATCACTGGGAACTTTGGCTGTGATTCTCCAGGAATGTTTGGGTGGGAAACTTCGTTCAATGGTTAAAAACAATATGTTGCAATAATAAACACTGACGAGAGTAAATACACTGTGACCACACAAACATCACAGGTTAAATAATTACTGCTAATATTAATCTCATTTTCTCTCAAAGTATTTCTTGAGATATTCAATATTACTGTCTAACAAAAGTTGGGAGAAAAACAGTTAAGAACTTTGATGTGGGTTATCAAATAAAACACTTCCTCATTTCCAGTTCTCAGAATAGCCCGATGCATGATTACGAGCAGCTCATCTGATTGAGTGAAACCTGACTTGCTACTACATCCGTCATCTGCCAATAAAAAGGCTTAATTTGCAAGTTTGATCTCGTTATTGACTGGTAGGATTCTCCCAACTTCCTTCATACTGGCTCAGTTTGGGAAATCAACAACGTTAATGACTAAAACTAATTAGTGCCAACTGCTTTGTCAAATGTGTAAGTGTTATTTTGTGTGCTGTCCAAGTGTTAAAGGCTTCTGTTTTAAACAAAACCATTTATATCTTTGTACAAAAGTAAGATTTGTGACTTTGATCATTGAGAGCATAGAATCAATTACATCATAATTAGAAGAAATTTCTGATTGTTGACACCTAGCAGTCATAAATTCCCTTCCAAACATCCCACATTTGAATAAATTATATTTATTTCTGGTACTTGACAACAGCAAGGCTGTAAAGATAAAAGCAAACCCAGGAGGGGTCAGATCACAGTCAGTGAGGTGTGTTGAGTTTGTGATTTAGGACTTCATTAAAACAGAGCAATACATGTAAGCAGTGGTGTGCTGCACGTTCATTTGAGGTGCACATAAGATGAATAATTCAGTCCCAGTGGGAGGAGGTTTAATTGCTAAATCAAATTAATATTTGAATCAAATTAATAATTTATGTCCTCAGGCTGGATAGTTCCGATTATGCAATTCACCATCAAGGAACCTCATGTTCTCGACTCCAAATCTGTGGTGTAAAATTAGTTCTTTACTTTGGGGAATGATGTTTAGGCTGTTAATTTTAAGAAAGATGTGAGAAGATGATGATGGTGTTCTGAGCGATGGGAAGTCATTAATTTTCCTGTCAAACATTTGTTCTCCACTTCAGCTGAGCTGGGGGCCATTTTCCTCACCCAAAAGTCTGCGTTTACAGCTTCAATCTAACTGAAAAGTAAATTCATCTAGCCATCTTACCTGAGAAGAGCTGTGTTAGGTGTGTCAAGATGCTCTTCACTTTTAGAAGCATTAGTGGATTGAGGACTTGAAGAAGGGATGGATGAAGGTGGAGTAAGGGTAGAGGACCGAAGAGATGGAGGGAGAACAGAGGAAGGAGGTGGCTGGTTCAGGGGGCCCTTGCCATTTCGAATAAGACGGAGGGACTTGGCTCTGACATGATGAATGATGCTGTGGTTGCTATGACGATGGCCAACTTTGCCAAAAGGTCCTGCACCTGATCTCTTAAAGGTTTGTTCACATCTGGAAAAAGAAGCAATTAAGAGCTAAAACACATTTAAATGACTTCCCCAAAGTTTGTGCACACATTTTTAATCAGGATGAGTATAGTACTGTTAACAATAAAGTTCACACTATCCATCTTTTAAACAGTAAAAAAGTATTGAGTGTTATGTTCTATTACTTGACAAACATAAACATTATGGCAAAGTTTTTATCTGGGGATGAAACAATGCAGATTCTTATACTCTGTACTTCAAAAGTTGTATGCCACAAAGGACATCCTGTGGCAGATTCTGGGTCCTGAACTGAAGATAAAAAGTATCAAATGCCAAAGTGCAGATAAACCTGCTGAGACAAGTAGGAGAGCAGGGGGAACTCTGAGAGACAAACGCCACAAAGGAAAACAAAGCATTCCTACTATTGTTAGAGGGTTCTTGTCCTGTATCTTCTTTCATGTTTAGTCTACCACTTTCCCAACAAATTCAACATGTCTGACAATAATCTCATGAGATCTCCTCAAGAAAAAAAAACAAAAAAAAAAAAACTCTGAGTCAAGATGCCTGGACATTACTGAATGTGACATCTTTTACAAGGCCATGGTGTTATGTTAAAGCATCTGTGGGATATTATTATAAAATAAAGCATACTATTTAAAATAAAGTTTGCATAATTTGAGATATATCCTACAAAATAGTTAGTGCCATATCTATATTAATTACAGCAGAAAATGAGAAAAGTTTAAATGTTTACATTCAAGGTAAGCGCCTCAGCTGGGAATCATAAAATGCCACATTAAGCCCATCTGTGTGTATACAGCAAATGCAGATGTATGTGTGTGTGTTGATCCAATGTGAGAAAAAAACTTAGCAACACATTTTAAGGATGTATAGCTCATGTCATAGTAAATAGCTAATGTTAAAAACCGGATCCCACTTCAAATCACACACACACACACACACACACACACACACACACACACACACACACACACACACACACACACACACACACAC
>JAOXYM010000010.1:4126029-4144792 GCA_028567055.1 Leptatherina wallacei | reverse complement strand
CACACACACACACACACACACACACACACACACACACACACACACACACACACACACACACACACACACACACCGAAGTTACAACTCGCATCTTCCTATGAAATGAAAAGTAAAACCTCAATACTCGATTTCATTTGCCAAGATGTGCATCTGCAATGAAGGCTTCTGTATGATGGATGCCGCCTTCTAAACAATGAATATATTCATTCATTCATTTCTGTGGCATTGCTGCGACCAAGCTGGACTATGAGCTTAAACAAAAGAGCTGGAAGCAGCTTTAACACAAGATGCCTGGACAATGACACACAACCATAATGGCACCAAATCCTAACACTGTTTATATTTCTGCTAACTTTATTGGATTACTAAAGAATAACTTTGATTTGGTTATCATCTTTAGGAGTACATACTTCTTTTACATAGATTTCACAGAAAATGTTATGATGTTGGAAGTTACACAGTGATTACATATTACTGCAGTTACTTTTGTCCTCACATTATATATACATGTAGTAATAAACTTGATATAAAGTATTTAAAAAAAAAGCCCAGTATGTCTCATTGTTTTTAAAACTACAGTATATATTAAAATTTTTATTCATATCATCTACTGTACATCATGACAATATTACATCAACAATATGTTTATTTTCATACACGTTTTATTATCCGTATCTTGTTAGAAACAGAAACTGGGCACAAGAGTTTGTATTTGTGCAGGAGCAGATTAAGGTGTGTATATGTGAGTAAGACCGGGTGTGCGTTTCTAAATTACAACTTCAATTCCAAAAAAGCTGGGTTGCTGTGTAAAATGCTAATAAAAACAGAATGCACTGATTTATAAATCTCATAAACCCATATTTTATTGCCAATAGAACATTAACAACATATCAGATGTTGAAACTGAGACATTTTACCATTTCATGGAAAATATGAGCTAATTTTGAATTTGACAGCAACAAGATATCTAAAAAAAAGTTTGAACAGAGGCAATAAAAGGCTGGAAAAGTTATTGGCACTAATCAAGACAACTGCAGCCAATAGAGAACATGTGGAGCATCGGGATGAAGGTCCAGGACTGTCGAGCAGCTAGAATCCTGCATCACACCAGAATGGGACAACATTCCTCTCCTAAAATGTCAGCAACTGCTCTCCTCGCATCCCAGACGTTTGCAGACACTTGTTAAAAGGAGAGGGGATGCTACACAATGCTCAACGTCACCTTGTTCCAACTTTTTTTTTACAAATTCAAAATGAGTTAATATTTTCCGTAAAATGATAAAATATCTCGGTTTCAACATCTGATAAGTTATTTATTTTCTACTGACATATAAATGAGATTTTGTTATATTTATTTACAATCTTACAAAGTGCCCCAACTTTTTGGGGGGTTGGACCTGTGTGTGTGTGTGTGTGTGTGTGAGAGAGGGCTTGTGTTTCAGATTTGGCTTTTCTGTAAAATCTTCCACATGTGAAGTGGACTTATTTTAGTTGTCATAAAAAAACGTTGTCCTTGTGTTTGTCTTGTTAACACTGGGAACAGTCAGCTTTCAGTCCACACAGTGTTTTGAGCTCATATTCGTCCTCAATCTTTCTCTCTCTAATGGCACATTTATCACATGACTTTTCCTAATGGCCTCTCTGTAAAGTCTTACTCTTGTGAAGATAAATGAAGTTTTAAAGACCTGACACAGAGGATTGTCCAGTTTCATCCTCTACAATTAATTTGCTCCCCAATTACACTAATCCTTCTGCGACCCCAGACGACCCTCGGTGACCTGAAACTTGGTTCAAACAGCCCAAACCACTTGACACAAAGAGCAAAGCTGTGAGGAATGACAAGTATGCTTGAAACATACGCACAAACACGTGCATGCATACACATGGAGGAGAGTGCACACACAAACACACAAACCACTAACACAAGAGTGACAGGCTTTTGTTATGAGCAGTGTGCCGGCTAGAGGAAAAAAACAACATTACAATGAGAGGATTAGAAGACTATTGTGAAATTCTAAATGCTGTTGGGAAATGAGCTGGTTTTTATCAACTAGAAACAAAACCTGAAGACTTTGTGGACAAGTAGAGGTTCATAGCGTATAGCTACAGAACTGAGTTTCAGAGAAGATCCGGACGGCAGACAGCTGGTACAGCGTGTTCAACATGCCAATATATGTATGTCTGCTGGCCTATGTGCAAGGATCAGGGCGATATTAAAGCAAAGTCAGAAAATAAGCAGGAGGTAAATAAGCAGGAGGCTGGGCGATAAATCAATTCATTCGATTTCGCAGTTAAGAATGATTTATCTTTATGAAAATATGGATTTTTTATCCACCTTTTATACGCACCGCAAACACTCTCCTTGTGCTTGCGTAGTTAACAGCGAGCTCAGGCCCGCCCGACTCCCAGAGAGACACATGCAAGCGCACGCAAATACCCAAAGCAAATGTAAGCACAGCAGCTAGCAAGAAGGAGCTCGTTCAGAAAGAAGGTACAGTGTTATCAGTTATCGGAGCTGGTTCGGTCTTTGGTCCTCAGACTCGGAACAAGTAACAACATGTTGCAGAATTAATTTAAAGGCTGTTTATACCAAAGATGGCAGAACATCTGATTAATGTCATCACCTCAATAGACCTGCTGCCGAGTGGAAGAAATGACTGCAGTCAGCTGAGCTGACACGCATGACAATTTCTCAGTTGCCTGAAAATATTGTTTATGTTGGAAAACTGTAGGTTATAATGGAGCCTTGGGACTCAACCATCAACTTTATGCCCACATCTCCAAGATGTTTATGATTAGTTCCGCGGAGTAAAGTCCTCCCACTTGTTTCTGGTTAAACTGCAAATCCCGGCCAATTTTCCAGAAAGAGGTTGTGAGAGTCCAAGACGGAACCAGAACCAGAACCAGAACCAGAACCAGAACCAGAGCGGTGCTTGTCTGAGAGCAGGGGATTATTTTCACACTGGAGTCTATATGATGGGAAATGATCCTGGTGGAAAGAGATTATGGATGCATTCGCTTTGCATATCTCTATGGAAGATATGCAGCCAACTTTAATGGTGGAAGTTATGGCGTTTTTTACATTGTTTTTTTGTTTTGCTGATATATATATGTATAAAAAAAAAAAAAAAGATTAAAATCGAGAAAAAATAATCAGAGATTTTATTTTCAGGCCCAACCCTAGAGCTACATCTTTACATCTCTACATCAACTTTAGGAGTTACATGTTAAAATATGCGAATGGTTAATTATTCTATGAAGAGTAGTATGCATAGACACTTTTGGTTATATGTTAAAATCTCTAATGTTCAAACATCAAATACTGTAAAAATGACATGGGTGATTTAATGTTAAACCATGAAAAACTGATTCAGTTCTA
Organism: Leptatherina wallacei; assembly: GCA_028567055.1. Lineage (NCBI taxonomy): Eukaryota > Metazoa > Chordata > Actinopteri > Atheriniformes > Atherinidae > Leptatherina > Leptatherina wallacei. The sequence continues at coordinate 4,141,413 of JAOXYM010000010.1, read as the reverse complement.
ACAATGGGATGGAAGATCAGCTGTCTGCTGACTGACAAAAGCTCTAAGCATAGATCAGAACTACTCTGTGATTGAATAGCCAACAAAGGATAGCTTCCATCTCAAATAGCTGCAGGGGGGACTTAAAGAATTGTGGAAATCAAAGAGCCAATTACTTCAGTGATAATAAAAGAAAAGGTAGGGATGAAAAGAGAGACTGTAATATGTATTATGGTAATTGTAAAGAAGACGATTCATGAAAAGAAACAGATAAATGAAACAAAAAGCTTTTCTATGACCTTAAAAAAAGTTGAACATGCTTTTACTTTATCATCATAGTTCACGCCATCAAGCTGTTCTTCACTGGGAAATTTACAAAGATTTGGGGAAAACATGGGAAACATGGCAGGATTAGCATCTAGCGGCCTGTTTAAATCTTGACTCATGTAAACAAAAGACTCTTCTTCTGGACATGACTGATGTCAGGTATGTCATGTTTTGCTAACAATGCTTAAACTCTGTCATCACCTCTCAGTTTTCCCACAGCCAGAAGCTTCTCTCCCAGTGACAGCCCCCTGCACTACGGGTTGGTGGGTCCCACCTTTCTGTTGGCTCCGCCTCTTTGACCTCGCCTGAAAAAAAGAAACAAGGGAAAAGGAATGGAACTGGAGAAAGAGGAGAGATAACTTTCTGTCTGAACTGAATCCCGATGACTGAGTGCTCCATCATGACGCAGAGACAGGACCGGATTCATTTTCTGAGTTAAAGTTCCATAAGACTGTGTGATTAACCAGCATCAAAAACAGACTGATGGAAGGATTTAACCAATTCATGGCATGCTCTGGTCGCCTTGTCCATCACCTCTAACAATTCCCATAATGGATTTTGATTTTTTTTTTTTAACTCATTGAAATAAACTACAACATTGGGAAAAATCCTGATCCGTCAACCCTTCAGAGGCAGGATCAGATAGTTGCAGATGAGTCCGCTCTGTGAATAAAAAGGTCTCAGCAGTGCTTACAAAAATGCAGACTTTGATTACACAATAATTATCCCTTTAAACTCTACATAGAACATAATTATATACATGGAAGGATCAGCCTGCATGCAGATAAAAAACGCATCATCAGGCCAAACAATAACTCACTTAAGCCCCTTTCAGACATGCGCTGAAAAGTGGTAATGTTGTGGACTTTGTCTCTTATACCGTTTGCATTCAGACAAGCGTTCCGCTCTTTTACCCACAGCTGTAGCGGACATTTACCGGCTAGACCCCATGTCATAAGAGCGGAAATGTTGCTGCACGTCGTTTTGCCTGAACGCACAAGAAATGTTCTGGATAAGTCGCAACACAAAGACGTCCTAGCCCGTTTCAACAAATCGACTTGTCCGGAACATTTCCCCATATCTGAACGTAGCCGGGATGTAAAAAGTCTGCGAGGAAGCGATATGCTTGAAAAGACAACTCCGGTAAAAGAGCGGATGGACTTTACCCCACATATTCCGCAATGCAAGCCTGAAAGCAGCTTTAGAAATGTAACAGGTAGCTTAGTTTAGGAGACTGGCTGGTACTGATCACCTTATGAACTCAAACTGTGTTTATATCAATAATTCATTGCAAAGTGAAAATAAAGATATATCCAAACATTATTACTGACAATGAACAGTTTGATGTGTCTTGTACAGTTGGTGTCACCTCTTAAATGTATCAGGTTGTAAACTTTAACTTGTCTTGAACACATTAGTGAACCTAACATTGCTAATACTGTATGTAGCTGATCTTGTTAAATAAGTAGGAGAAAAAAAAAGTCTTCAAATGTTGTTTTGTATCAAAGCTCTTAACATTGAAATAGCATTTTATAATTTCTGAAGTTATTTCATTGAGTCAACAAGAATTTACAAACAATAAAACACCTACATTTATTAAGGACGTTTATCATATTTTTGTAATAGCTGTATTATTGACCTCTGGTTGTGTGTACATACGATAATGTTTATAAGCAATAAACCTCAGTACAAAGATCATGTCTGAGGTCTTCTGTCATAAAAAAAGTCTAAAAATTTTGGTTATTTGTAATTTTGAGTGGATCCATCAATAGAGTGCATAGCAGGTGTTGGCACAGCATTAACGACTGTGGCAACCGCCAATTTGCCTACAGTTGTAGGCATCATGTGAAAACACACACCTATTTATAGCATCTTCTCCCCTTGGAGGTTTTCTGAGCATATCCACCTGGGAGTAAATATATCCCTTAGGCCAAGAAACACTTCATGACGACCTGGAGAACATCTGGGTTTCTCTACCATCTTAACCGATCACTTCTATGACCTGACCGCAGTAAAGTGGGAGAAAATAGATGAATGGATGGATGGATCAAGATAGAGATTGATCAATATATATATCGATATTTTTCTTGCTATATCTTCCAGCCCTGCTAAAAACCTCTTCACAAATCATGACATTTATGGCAATGTCAGACAGTTCCAAAGCAGTGGCAATGCAGGTGATTTCTAGCAGGCAATCCCAGCTGCAGTGTGGAAGTGTGTAACACAGTGGTTATATGCAACCTTGTTGTGCTGCAATTAATCCTCTGTGTTCCAAACTGTGGTGTCAAAGTGCAGTTTTATAGGACTTTTCTGAGTCAGACCTTACAAAGTAGCCACTTTCAGAGAATTATTTGCTGGGATTTCACAATCCATTTGAACTGGTTAGCTGGACTGTGCAGTAGAAAATGATGACTCAAATTGACCAGAAATATTTTTCAACACCACTTGCATGAAGAAATCCATGAAATGTTGGTTTAATCATTTTTGTTGGGAACTGAAAATAATTAAAATACTACATGAATCCAAGCAAATCTGCACTAAACATGACAAGTAATTAATCCCCGCCTCAGTTAAAGGAGATAGGATATTTAATAGAAGTTTATATAAAAATTGACTGCATGGATCAAACTTTAAATAATACCTACCTTAAATAATCCCTCGACTCTGAGGTACTGCAGCTGCTACTGCGCTGGCAATTAAAACGAATACAAACAGTTGGGGTTAAGCCCTCAGAACAATCCTTGTTACCAAATATTATGAAAGCTCAACACAGTAATAATAGAGATAAGCCCTGTTGTGTCAAAAGTGTTTAACATCAGATGCCAACTTTGTGAGCTTTGCTCCCTGTTCTAGCTTCGGGAGAAGGATTTGGCATCTGAGTGGAGCTGTTCAAACTGGTTGCCTGACACTTGGTGCTTTGTTTGAGGCTTTTGGACTTGTGGCTCTAAGAGGATGATGATCTTTAAAAAAAAAAAAATCCTTTTACTGTGAAGGAAAAAGAGTGTCAGCAGATGGCAAGCGGTAGAAGAGTAGTAGAAAAACAATCTTCTAGGGCAGGGGTTCCCAACCGTTTTTCTTGGATGGGGCATCAGGTGTGTGACGGGAAAGCTAATCATGTTTTTCTTTTCTTTTCATGATGGTGAAGGCCGTGTCCATAAGGTGCACGGAGTGGAATGGGAGCCAAGAACCTGGAACTTTGTGTTTTTTCCAGAACTTAATTTATTACTTTGACACTGCTTGAAGTGAACACATCATCAAGGCCAGAGGTGTCCAACTCATTTCAGCTTAAGGACCAGAAACAGCGCAATTTGATATCAAGTGGGCCGAACCAGTAAAATAACAGCATAACAGAGAAATAATAAAAAGTCCACATTTGCCTCTTTATTTTAGTGCAAGGAAGTACAAGTTCATTATCAGGATGTTTATACTTAATGAACTATCCTTTTAGAAAACATCATGAACAACCTGAAAGTTCTTGAGAAAAATAGGTCCAGTTTCAGTTTTATGGTATTTCCTTTTTTTAGTTATAATGTATTTATGCTTTGATTTTATTGTTGTTCTTTTTAGTGTTTTTATATTGATCTGCTGCTGCTGTGAACTGTAAATGAGGGAAAGCTCAGTGACTAAGGAGTTAAAATAAAAGTTCAAATCAAATCTGGAATTGAAAAATACAGTATTTTACATTAGGATTAGAGATACTTTTCAAGAGATAGAAATTCTTTTAAATGTACATACCTGTACATTTCCACATCTGTGTAGTAATCCTGACCACCTGAACTGACCTCATCACCTCCCCATACAAGCTGAAGTTAGATCTAAGAAAGATATAACAAGTTATCCCTCTGCCTTGGAAATGTTTTATATCTAAGCATTAAAATAGCAACCTTATATGGATGTACAGTTTTATCTGAATATCATCATCGTAATTTTCTTTTAACATTTTTTACAATTCCACACAGATTGAGGCCATCTTTGGACTGCATGATGTTTTATTAAAGACCCAGCATGCACTTCCTGGCATCACCGTGAGTGTGAATGTGTGCATGAGGTAGAAAACCTTAATGTTAAACTGTATCTGTCAGATGTTTTGACAGTGATGTCGATGTGCTCATTCAAGAATCCTTTTATTTCCTGCAGCTCCATAAAAGATACAACCAGTGTGTAACAATAGCACTCCATCCTTGTGCAGACTTGATAATGGGGGTGTCCCAATTTGATATTCATATTGGAAATAGCTCCGATATCAGCCAAAAATCCAGTATCGGATTACATCGGCCTGCGTCAAAAATCTCTGATATAAGCACTCTAATATAAGCAGTCCATTTTGCTCCAGCAATTCTATCCAGCAGCGCCCGGATCCAGCATGCAGAGCCCACGTGATCACAACAGCATGGGCTAGCAAAGTAGCAAGGAGCAGGAGTGATGTTAGCCGCGTGGCTAGTGTTGTCAAAAAAATGAATTCTCAGGTACTAATCAAAACTAAAATTTAGTATCAGTCTTCATCAGTCAGACGTTTTCTGAGAGACGTTATGATTACTATCCTGTTCTGATTGACAGGCTAAAACACCAGCAGAGCATTCTGGGATTTAGAGTATTAACAGTACGTTGAGCCAGCTCTAGTAGTCATTTGGTATTCCCTTGCAGGCCACATATAATTACATTGGGGGCCAGAGTTTGACACCTATGCATTACACATTACACATTGGACCCTCTGGGTTCTGGTTCCTATTTTTTGTGTACTAACAGAAACAAACATTTAAAGAGTTTTCCAAGACATCAGAAGAAGAATGGAAAGTTCATTTTCAAAGATTTGGAGAGAAATGACCTGCGGGAAAAATGTTTTACCTGAGTTTGTGTTAATGAAGCTGAGGTCCGACTCTGGAAAACACGTGCAGGACTTCGCTGTCTGGACATCGTCTGTGTATGTGAACTCTTCTCTTCAACATGCTGCCGGGCTATCGGGTCAAAAATGTACCGCTGTGCCATGCGCATCACCCGTGTCAATACATTTATGGCCCCTGGGACTGAGTCTGCAAGTGAAGAATATTCAAGTCAATGTACTTTGGAGTAAATACAGTGCATTTCAGTTCTCCTCTAACAAGACCTCATGAAAAGAGCTCACCTTTCGATGCTCTAAAATTTAGAAAATGCCATTTAAGATTTTATGAAAATGATCCAATAATCACTGTCACATTTAGCAGACATCTGGGGGGATTGAACATCACTGAGCTACAAAATCCTGTGATGATGCAGCACTCTGAGCCGTGAGTGTTGCTTTCACAGAATAAGTTATCATTCCACCGCAGACCTTACCCTTCTTTGTGAGTGTACTGTACGTGCACTTTGGTGTGTGAATGTGTCCTTGTTATACGTGAATGAATGTTATCAGTAGCTCACCATATTTACTCAGGGGGAAGAATCTCACTGCTTAGGCAAGCAGTGAACACAAAGACTTAATTGTACAATGCGCTGCCCGTGTTTGTGTGCAAGCACCCTCATGCATAAAATCACAATCATGGACCCAGCAGCCATAGCTCATGTTAACGGAGAGCGAGTGTTTGAAACACTGGGATAATTTTTTAAATGCAGTGAATAATGAAAATTAAATGTTTTATTTGATGATTTACCATCCTAACGGGATGATAGCAACGTAGCAGTGATCGCCTACTGCATAAGATTGCCCTGCAGTCCAAGTAACATTTTAATCTATCAATATCTTAAGTTTTATTGACAAAAAACTTTAGTAGGGAACCAGATGTTGTCTATGAGTTAATGGTGCCTGTAAGTTTGTGAAGCTGACAGAATTTTCCATATTTCTGTATAAGTATAGTGGAAACGCAATGAGATTTTCACATTATGAAAATCATCCCAGAGCCAATAAAAGTCCTAAAACTGTCTACAGACAACATGATTAAACAAATTAAGACAAAAATATCACCCGGCAGGCTTGTCTTTAAAACAACACTAATGAACTTTGGCAGATTTTCACACTTGGAGCCCCCTAACCAAGGCTAATTCAACATCCATCTTGCATCCTTTCTTCTGAGGTCTGTCCAGCCAGCAAAGATTTAGTCTGATGTCGACTCTCATCTTATCTCTTACTCTGCCATTTTCTCTCTTTCTTTTCTTCACATCCTCCGAAAATATTGTCTTGTTTTTTTTGCCGAATCAGCCATGTTGTATGTCCAAATTGGCCAGCGTGTTGTCATTTGATGCTCCAGGCTGGAACACAAAATAGTGAAGTTCTGTTTCTCAGCCTTGGGATGCTGCAGGGCAATGCCGGGTCCAGGAATGTCCATAATAAAATGTCAGTGTGCCATGAAATCAGGTCAGAAGCACAGAGCTCTAAGTTTGAAATGTTGTGTTGTTATTAGGGATGCAACGGGACTCGGTAAAATACCGGACCGATTGGTCTGCCGTGCATGGGATAATTCGCCCTCCCGTCCTGCGGGTTTTCGGTTTTGCAATAGATTTTGTGTTGCTGCTTTATTTACCGCTTACAGGCCCCTGTGTGTGTGCGCCTCTCTGTGCAGGCGAAACTCCGCCCCTGCAAGTCAATGCTCAATCACTCTTGTGCCCCAACTCCACTCATCGGGACTTGGTTGTGGCTCACAGAGAGATGTGTGAAAAAACAGCTTGTTCCCAGCAGAGTTCAGAGACAGAAGTTTTAAGATGCACCGGCACCATTTAAATTTCCATTGTGTGACAATTTCAGTTTTGCTGTCAGGCACAATGAAGAGGGAGTGAAAACGGTTAATAAAAATGTCTCCAAACGTTTGAAACATGTCCCATTCGCTAAAGGAAACACAAGCAATATGTCTAAGCATCTCCAGCGTAAATGTTAATCTGTTAATGAACAGACCTTCCGGGCCTCTTCAGCACAAGAAATAAGCGATGCCGTGGGAGTTATCATTGCTAAAGATTTGCAGCCCTTTTCTGTGTCGAAGATGTGAGGCCCTTGACACTTAATTAAAATGCTAGATCCATGTTATGCTGTGCCCTGCCGTATACGTTTTAGTGACGATGTCATCCCTAGCCTCTACGACAAAACATTTAAAAACTTGTATTTTTTAAGTAACAAAATAGCCTAATATTTAAAGTATTAGGATGAAAGCTGAGTATTTAAAAGTATTAAGTAATAAGGAAGGCTAGATCCACTTGAACATGAAGTGTTTTTATTTACATTTTGTATCTTTAAAAATATTTCATAATACTATATACAAGGGGTTAAAGAATAAGAAAGTATTATTCAGTGTTATATTGTTCATTACACAAAGTGTTCATTTATTTTGTACAGAGATATAATTTGTTCCTGCTGCTAAATTCTGGTTTTACTGACAAGAAAAATACAAATATTATTTTGTGATTAAACAAAAAAGTTCTCTTTATGCGAAAAATATGTACCAAAATCAAACCAAGACCGTGGCCTAAAAACCGAGGAACGGACCGGGGTATGGGTAGCCGGCACCGTGGGCATCAAACTGTATTTACCAATAGATGCCGAATGTAAAAGTTTCTCTGTAGCACTTTTGTACCAGAGATGACTGTTCCATCCCCACATATACAAAAACTGAAACAAATCACCATGAACATATAAAAACATTAAATATCTTTGGTTCATGAATAATCTGTTGAATTAAAAGTCAAAATAAATGTCACAAACACTTTTCCTATAATTGTAATTTCTATACTGATCCAACTTATTTGTACTGTAGATAAAACGAGACCAGGAGTGTCTCGTGTCACCATTAAACAGGGTTGTACATGTAAGGTCTTGCACTCTGCTGCTGACAAGCTGAACTGATTAAGTGCTGCTTTTCTCACATTAGCAGAGAACATCAGTCAGATAGAGATAGATGTGAGAAGTTGAGACCTGCAGCATAAACCAGTGTTGTATGAACACAAATGAAAAATCCTATGATAAATGAGAATGTATACAGCAGCCACCCTAATGTACAGTTACTGAACACAATACACACACTCACTCTTTTCAGTGCTCTTTTCTCCTTCTGAAGATGACGGATTTTCTTTTTCTGCTCCGACTTCACTGGATGGTGTGGCCTTCTGCTTCTCAAACTGTTCTGCAATACAAAATGTCAGTCAATTAACATTTTGGTTCAAATATTGGACAACCAGTGTGGATCCCTCTCTCTTTTTTAAACTTTTTTAAAGAGTGACACAGTTATCCAGCTGGCTTTTTCCACACACAGTACCAATAACAGTACAGTGGCAGAGATACTGCAAATTTGTCAAAACACGAGGGCAGAGCACTAAAATATTATAGAATTCACACAGTGTCAATAACCACCTGGACCACCTTTAATGGGCTGCCTGTCCAGAAGGAGTCAAGTGTGCAGGATTATTAACCAGCTATTTTTTAGGCTCATGAGAGCATCACCACCTTCTTCTACATAGTGTTCGATGTCTGTTACAGGCGATAGTGCCCTGAAGCATTACAGACTTGAGGCCTGCTGCAACGGATCGTTACCTGCTTTGACCAAAGCTTTGGTGAAGAGGGAGAGCATACTGTATACTTGCAGCCCAGTAAGACGAGTCCTTTAGAATTCAATAAATCTGACTTTCAGAGTCTTCTAGACTCCTTAAAGCTAATCAACATCAACACACTGGCTGAAGTGATGCTGATAATTAGTCTTTGTTTTGGCAGCAGTATGGAGGGGTGGGGGGTGGTTAGAGTTCAACAACATGCAAAATCCTCTCTTTGAGGCTAAGTATCAACTGTTGTTAAGGGCCCTATCATTTCCACAATATGGAAAACGGGGATAGAATCACAAATTTTTCTCCAAATGATAAAAACAACTTTAGTGAATACACCTAAACCTGTCTCTGTGTGGACATGACCTGAGTTATGGGATGGTATGTCATAGTAGGTGATGGAAAGCTTGATGAAAGCTGAATGAATATTGACCACTGTAGCCCCTCGTCTGTGTGACATCACCTGCACTGATGGGCTCAAGTCTCCCCCACAAGTTCAGCAGTGGCTAAAAGGCCGACAGCTGTCCAGAAAATTAAGAAATTCAACGCAACCTGGCTTGAGAAAAAAACTAAAGAGCTGCATCTGTTGCTAGGGAAGCATTGGACTGAGAATACGCCTGCTTAAAAGCAAGGATGGAGAGTCACCAAAAAAACAAGAGTAGCCTCCATAAAACTCATCCCATGTGTTTGAGCTGCACTTGGAGATTAGCCTGAGGCTACCACTCCTTGATGCCGTTGGATGCATGTTACCCAGTCTTTCTCTGACCGCTCTTCCTGTCAAACAACTGTTCAATAAAGACCCCTGGTGCCCAATGAAAATTAAAGGGGGAAAAAATAAATAAAACTAAATAGAATATTAAGGGTATTTCCTATTAATCTGTTGAAATTTAATACACCCACCACATGATTACACATTCCCTGGTTAAAAAAAAACAAAAAAAAACCATCACGTAATAGAACACAAATTTCAAAGGGAAAAAAAGGAAAACAGAATTTGAAGGGAAAACAAGGATTTCATCGGGCCATACACTGGCTCTGTACAATAACTCTTTGTCATTTTTGTCAAAATGTACCTCTTATGTCACTGGGCTGGGGCTTCAACTGGATGATGAGGTAGAGTGCCTTACAGCCCAATTTTAAATCAACATTTGTCTTGTTCATCATCTCTATGCCTGAGGACAGCTGAGATGTTTGTTCGGTTCTTGGTTCGTACATTGTGGGAGGGCAGGGGTTATGTAGACTTCTAATTTGTCAGAGTACATATCAGTGATTGTGCACAAGCTTCAGGGATAAGGTTTCTACGCAACAGGAAGAGCAGATGATAAAGTGCAGTGTCTACTGGCCTAATGTGAGGCCTTTGCAGAATCCTGAGTCGGGTTATCTTTGATGTTAAAACAACTCAGTTTCCCAGACACACCCTCCCTCCTCTTATAGCCCTTGGCTCTCTCCCTCTGCCTCATGTCTCTTTCCTTCCTTCCCTCCCTTCGATCTATCTCAATCACTGTCACACACCAGTTAAGGAGAGGTTTGCTTCCACAACCAAATTCAAAACGCTGACGTGCGACAGCATGTCTCCTACTTACCACCCAAAGACTAACAAGGGAAGAACGTGAGGCCTGAGCTCCTCCACCGTTTGAAATAAACTTAGAGGGTAAATAATTCAAGTATTGTAGGTCCAACAAGAAGTTCACCACTGATGACTCTGCCCAAAATATAACTTATTTATGCATCTCTACTCTTATAGTTACCAAGGGGTTGAAAATAAAGGCAATAAAGTACTGTAGCATCATCAGAGTACTGTATCAAAACTATAATACAGTGACTAAATCCCTGTTATTTGGGATTTTTGGCTTCCCCAGTACTGTTATTAACTGATGGACTACAAGACTATTTTTGAAGAGTATGAATAGCTTTGGTAGAAATGAGCATATGGATCAGCCATGCACAATACAGTAAATGTTCAGAAAACACTATAGAAATACATCAAAAATAGCACAGGAGTGAACAAATGTCTTTTTGTATGTGATGAGGCACATAAAAACAGGCTGCGGATGTATCAACATTGGTGAGCTCACCTGCACAGCTTCAGTATGACTCAGGGTTGTAATGAGAAGGCTGGAAAAGCTGTGTGAGTATGTACAAGTGATTTATTGCTGAAGCTAAGTCCTGTGCAGGCATTTTTACCCTCACTAGAGCTGCCACCCAGCAGACAGACTTCATCCTTACACAGCCTAAATCAAGGAAGAAAAACAACCTTGACCAGCCTGCAGCACAAGTTACATTTAGTATCAGATAAGGCCACGCTTTAATATATTGCCACCAACAATCAGTCCATTTTCTGAACTTGCTTGTCCCTACGAGGGCCAGAGGCATATGAAGCTTATCTTAAAAGTTCACCAACAGCTCAGAAAGGTCCAGTGTCCATCACAGGTCCAACTCAGGCTCAGTTTACGAGATATTTGGCACTACTTACAGTACCCTGGAGTTACCTTAAAAAGGGAGCTGGGGGTAAGTTCGAGACCTGAGAATGTGAATGAGAGTTGAATGGGACAAAACGAAACAGGAAAAAGCTTTAAAACTACAAACCTGAGGAGCTTAAAAGACAATTTGTCTGACATTTAGAAAGCAAGACCATCATTTCCATCAGAACTCCAACGCCAGCTCGGTATCTTCACTCTACAATCCCAGTAGACACAAGCTGATTTTTCATGGAGCACTTTTGATCCGATCAAACGTGCAATCAGAATAAAACTCTGTCGTGTAAACATCTCAGCTTGTCCGACTGGCCTTGATCACAAAGAATTTTCAATCAGATCGAGAGGGGTGGTTTAAACCTTTTCATGATCAAATCAGCAGGAAAAAAAACAACAAAAAACACGTCTACACTCATTCTGATTGTTCCTGTGGTGGATGCTGTTTCTGCGCATGCTTGGACCACGTAGGCTTAGATGACAATGAGTTTCAGGGAAGACTTGAAAAATGGCCGCAGCAAAATGTTTTTGTTGGAACTGTTGAGTTGACGATTATTAAGCATCTTGATGGCCAAAAGAATAAAAAAGAAAAAATCATCTTCTGAATTAGCACGCAATGCGGATGTAAAAAAAAGAGATCATATTAAATCTTTCCATCATGTAAACACACACCTGATCGGATCATTTTATCTATTGTCCATGTAAACACGTCAGCTGGAATCTCTGATCAGATTGATTCTAATGGGACAGATGAAATATTTCTCCATATAAACGTAGCCACAATTAGCATGAAGTTAGCATGAACTTCATGCATAGATCAGTTTTAGGCTACATTCACACAGAGATGAAACTGATTTAGTCTCATAGTTTTCCATAAAGACAAAATCGAATGAGTATAGAAACAGAACGGTGGTGTTTTCAGATTTTATTAAAAAATAAAACTTTTTTTTGTGCCTCCCAAAAGAGTGATTCCATGCGGACAACAGGCCCAAATGTTGAAAGAAAACAACTAAACTTGTTTTCGTGTGGACATGGCCTTGGTTATGGGATTGTGTATCATTTTTGATTCTGCCGACAGCCTTGTATAAATTTTACAATTTCTTCCCTATGAGAATGGGAAAAATACATTTATAGTAGGTGATGCAAACACTGGAAAGAGGAAGAATCTCAAACATCCAGCAGACTCTGGTGGATAAGTGATTTCCACAACTTTTCAGTGAGTGTCTCAAATTCAGAGCAAAAAGTAAAAAGTAAGAAAAATCCATATTTCAAAATTTGAAAGCGATTTGAAATTCTTTGTGTAAAACAAACAGATGTTATCATAGAATAACCTCAAATATAATATGGCTTAATATGAGGCTGAAGGTAAAACTTCCACCCCTCATATCTGCTCTGTCTCAGATTATTGCTTTATAATTCTGAGGTCTTTAAGCATGAGAGAACGTCACAGAATTAGCAACAAAGGTTATTTAAACTCTTAATTTGATGGACATTGGCTCAGGATCAAAGAAATCTCTTCAAATGATTAAATCTTGGACCCTTTGCAGACATTGTAACACAGCCAACTTAGCCTTTAACTGCTGTTTCCACACACAAAGGATCTTTTAGCACAAGCTTTTATGCCACTCAACTAAAACTTGTGCTGCTGTCCAAAATAACCTGAAACTCACTGATGCAGGACGATTTTTTTCCCTGATCTGTGATTTCCATTTATACGAGAATAGGTGTAATCTTGATATAATGTCCAATGATTGTAGATCCACTAAAGTTAATTTAGATTATTGTTATACAATGTGACAGATTTGACCATCTCTCATGTTTATGTAGTGTAGAGTTAAATGTAGAAAATGATGGGGTTGAATTTGTGTCAGACTTTTTAACTTGTAATTGCAGAAATAAATGTTCGATTCAAGGCCTGTTTGAAGTAAAGCAGCCTGCAAACCCATACATATACACTTACAGAAACGAATACATCAACACAGAGTGATGAAATGAAAACATACTGTTGAGTCAAAATCTCAGCTGACACACAAACATTACCAAGGTTTCAGTCGGTGAGCTCAGCTCCGGGCTTTCTCTGTGACTCAGGGATATAATGAGAAGGTGTGAATGACAGTGTGTGTTTTTCTGCCCACTCTCTCTCTTCTTCTTCTTCCTTTCAAAGTCAGTTTCAGATGACAGAGTACTCTGCTGATTCCTCAATGTCCAGGAATTAATGCTGATGACATGCAGCTTTTTGAAGGTTGTGTTTTGGTGCGTTTGAAGCGTCTGACGTCCTCTGGGAGTTGGTGGGGCAGCACACCTGTAGCCGAGACTGAATAAGCTCTAATGGAAGCTTGGGCTCAGCAGATTCTGGAGCCTGGGAGATCACTGACACTGCTCAATGGCAGCTTTGAAGTGCTGATCATTTACAGAGAGGAGGGAAAGTAATGCAGACTGAAATTTTCTCGAGGGAAGAAAAAGTCAAGGAGACTAAAATATTCCACTCCTAACTCAATTAAAAACTTAATTATAAAAGGCAACAACAACATGGGTTACATTTAAATAAAGTACCACACAAACAGCTGGACTCAATAGAAATATAAATGGTTGACTACCAACACAAACACTTTAAAGGACTTCCAGGGTGATAACCCTCTGCGCTCAATTCCTATATAATTAGTCTGTTTTGACTCTTCAGTGTACCCTACCCATTACAGCATTACAGTGGGAAAATATCAAACAGCTGTGAACAACTCGCATCACAATTTTAAACCTCATCACAGATGAATTTTCCATAGATGAGTGAAATTAAATCTGTGTGGAGTTTGCATGTTCTCCCCGTGTATGCGTGGGTTCCCACTGTCCAAAGACATGCATGTTAGGTTAATTGGTCACTCTAAATTCTCCCTAGGAGTGAGTGTGTGTGTGGATGGTTGTCTGTCTCTCTGTGTTGGCTCTGCAGGGTACACCCTGTCCAGGGTGTACCCTGCCTCTCACCTGATAATTGCTGGGATAGGCTCCAATGAATGAATGAATGAATGAATGAATGAATGAATGAATGAATGAATGAATGAATGAATGAATGAATGAATGCAGTGATGCAAAACAGTCATGACAGAAAAAGTTCTACTTTGTTTAAAATTTCCTGATGAAACAGTTTCCTTCAGTGGAGTCGCTTGAAATATTCTTAAAGTTCTGATTTCCGATAACATGTTGATGTTAATAAAACCCTAAAAGAATATTGGACCCATTTTAGATTCTGCTTGTTTAGCTGTGCACGTTCAAGCAATGGGGATGGAGTTTTCAGGAGTAGGAGAAAATACTCCGGCTACTCCTCGTTGGAGAACGAGTGTTTCCATCTTCACTTCCCTAGAAGAGTTTAGAAAAGTGTTGATGTTTTTCTCTGATTATCAGGTGGTTGACGGGTTTTCATACATGCGCGTTTCTCTGGTGGAAGTGTGCTCACCAGTGGTCATAGACAGGTGTCTGTGTGCACACATGAGGGCAGAACTCCAATAGTGGGACAGCTGGGACTTGCTGACATGTAAATCAGATAAATAACATCACACTGTTTTGTTTTTAATCAAAGGGCAAATTGTAAAGCTGTTCTATAGAAAAGGTGACTTCAAATAACTTCTGTGTAAAAATGAGATTGAAATAAATTAACTTGACCTTGTGGAGGGGGCGTTGGGTCTTGTTATATAACTGTCGGGGAAACACTGAATTAGACTTTAGTCTAAAATCTGTATATCCTTTTAGGACTGGCATCATTTCTTCAGCAGTGATGGTCTTTGAAGAGGAAATTGTAAAACGACTCAGACCCAAGTAGAGGACATCTTATAACATTTGATGTGATGAGCCACATTGTAATGAAAATGTCACACATTAAAAGATTGAGGCCAGTTATTAACCTTCTATAAAAGAGCTCAACATATAAGTGCGTGTCAGGATCTGGCTGATTCAGCTAAAGGAGATAAGAACTGGGCTGCACGGTGGTGTGGTGGTTAGCACCGCAGCCTCACAGCAAGAAGGTCGCTGGTTTGAGTCCCGGGCTGAGTTTGAGCCAGAGGGGGTTGCTGGTTTGGGCTTGGGAGGGGTTTGAAACAGTGGCCTTTCTGTGTGGAGTTTGCAT
>JAOXYM010000010.1:4101466-4117095 GCA_028567055.1 Leptatherina wallacei | reverse complement strand
AACATTTAATGAATTATTTCATGGTCCACATGCTGCAGTGGATCATGAATTTATTTAATCTGTCAGCCTCATCCATCAAATTTGGTGGGCGGGGCCAACGTTTTGACCGTTAACTGGGACTTCGATAACTCTGGTTATAAATGTTCTTACTATAATTCAATCAATTTAAATGATTTACAAATGCATTGAAATATTCAAGAACGTAGTCTTACTGAATTTATTTCCAATTGTATTAACTACTGGCATATTGAAGTAATTAATCATTATTTGATTAATTATATATGTATTTATTTTGAATATTTCTTCATAAATTACATATTTAAGTTGTTACCTATAAATCTTAACAAATTAGATATTTGAATTAATTATTCAGTGTTGTATTAATGTATTTTAGTGTGGCACTTTTCTCCCTTTTTAATCAACTCCTTATTTTCAAACAAAACAAATTTTTGTGAAAGTAGATGATAAAGGCCTCACTAAGTCAGTTATATGAAAGAAGTTTGGATTGGGTAAAAAAGAACATATCAATGTCATCGGCTGGTTGATGGCAAAACAGGAAACCGCTCATTCATTTAATCAGCTGAATAGGTGTCACCCCAGCAACTAAGCATTGAGCATCATCTCTTCATGTAAGATTCAACCCTCATATGAAAAAAGTAAAAGAAAGAAAATCCTGACAGCATTAAACTCTTTTAAAGGGGCTCTATTATGGTATTTCGACTTTTCTGAGCTTTCTCTAGTGTTATTTAGGGGTGGGTTTAAAAAAATTGATTAATCGATTTAAATCGATTCAAGTTAAATTAATTCAATATCGATTCATAAAACAAAATATTGATTTTTTTTTTGTCCAATTACATTTTTTTTTTTTTTTGCAGGTATGTCCATATTTTCTGATGACGTTACCCAATTTAGAGCAATTTTCTTATCATGCTCTGTGTTTTAGGAAAAAAAAGTTACCTGAGATTAAAGAAAAAGAAGTGTTTTTAAACAATTAGCTGTAAATGAATCGAAAAAAAATCGAAATAGAATCGAAATAGACTATTGTGAATCGAATCGAATCAGGGAATTAGTGACGATACCCAGCCCTAGTGTTATAGTGTTGAATACTCATCAGATAAGTGAATGGCATAATTTTTTTTTATCACATAAACGCATGTTTGAGTGTCACAGTGTCTCTTCATTCAGTTTCCATGGTGCTGAAAACAAACGATTTCAGAGAGTTTTTTCTACTTCGATAATCTTATGACGTCCGGTGGGGCGGGACTCAGTTATTGGACATATTCTCTGTGTTGTGCACATTCACAAGAAGAAAGCCACACCCACCATTGCTGTGCAGTGTAAAGGCAGAAGACCGCGGTGGACACCGCAAGGCTTTCAGTTTCAAAATAGATGCTTCTCCGGCTGTGAGGGAAAGCTACACTTCAACCATCGGCTAGACAGCAATGGATGGAGTTTCATTTTTGGGAGCCAGCCACAGAGTTGCGCCAACGTTTGTACTGGACACCGGCATTTTGCTGAAGACTGCTGGATGAATGAGGGCCGGTACAACGGGGGTTCTGCTACCAGGCTTGTGCTGAAAGGAGGGTCTGTTCCTACAATCAAGGTCCACGTTTACGATCCTGAGCCACAAGCTGTGAGTAAAATCGTTGTCGAGCTGTTGTCAGTTTTGTTTCAAAACCTTAGTGTGTGAGCAACGATCAAACTAGCAAAGAGCGTTAGCAAATAGCATCATTAGCTCATTTATTTCTTGGCAGCAGACATTTTCCACCTCTGTTTGCATCGTGCTACATTTACCACATGTACACCCATTAACAGTGGCATGTACAAATATATGAAAGACTGCAAATAATGTTATATCGGACTATAGCTGGTAAGCAGAGTGTTTACCAATCAGATACATTGTGCTGCATTTGTTGCTGCGGGTTGCTGAGTTCATTCTCATTTCCGGGTCTGATTGGGGCTTGAACATGTACGGCTGGATGATTTGTGTTGACATTTTTACTGAGTATTTATTTCACTTGGTTTTGTTTACGAGTGTTTCTGGTGTGTTTTCTGTGACTGTGACAGCAAAAACTGCTACTGTGCGCGCTCCCGACAACTACTTCCGGCAGCTGACCAATCAGAGGGAGCCTGCATGAGGGGGGAGGCGGGGCTTTATGCGGAAGAGTCTCATTCTATTCGTTTTTGGTCGAAGTTGAGCTGAGGGCCTACAGAGATGAGCGATCTAATATAAATAAACGGGTTTGTGAAAAATGCTGGATCAATTCCTGCCCTTGTGGGCTCATATATTAAGATTAATTAGCCTGAAATTAGCATAAAAGGCCCCCTTTAAAGTTTAACCTTTATTTTTTTATCATTGGTCATTGTTGGTATACTTTTAAAACTGACATCATTAACAAAAAGTCTATATAACTATCAATAGCGAGCTGATAAATATAGAAAATAATATTGTGATAATATTTCTGCTATATTACCTTGTATATAGTATTGGTAAATATTGAATGCCCACACAGATGAATGTAGCTGGGTTGCCAGTATATAACTATTTAGCCATTTTAAACCATCTAAATTTGTAGTATCTTCTCATACTTTAGAGCAGCCTGTAACAGCAGGTCTGCCCTCAAACAAACTCATCACATCAGCACCTCTCTGCTACTACACAGACCCAATGAATCAATACATGATCAATATCATGTGGAAGGTTTGGAGGATAACACTGCTGCCCACTGAAAAGTTTACTTGCTGCATTTTTGTGCCGCTAAAGCAGCATGTAGACGTCTTGACGGACTTGTCCACACTCTGTTCAGAGTAACCTGATACTGAAGGAAACACTGAAATGTTTTCTTAGAAATTTTTTTAATTTTTTACTCGAAAAGTTTGGAAATTTTACTTTGGAAACACATAATAGGCTTTTTATTTCTATTGAAGTGGTTTTAGGCACTTTGGATACAGAGTTCATGTAAACATCTTTTATTCAATAGTTTCATAGGTATTTCTACCTCAAGAGAAAAAGTACAATAACAGCAGCTATTATTAAAAATGTAATTACATCAGTATGCTAACCCATGTGTCAAATAAAATGAGTCATGACCAGGTTCATTGACCACTTTCACAGTTGAAAGTTGGCTGCATTTCTCCATCAGCAGGAGAGGGGTGTGCATCATTACTATGCTGGCGATGCATCAAGTGAGCAGAGTCCCTACTAAATAGTCCATCAACAACTAAATAATTACCATCATAGCAAACAAGTCTACTGAACATTTCCTACAAACTGCTAGTCAACTCAGGGTTAAGAAAAAGATCTTGGAAAATATCTAGGCCACTGTCACTTGTGCATTCTTTAGTCAAATCAATGTTGCTGGATGATTTATCAGGCAATTTTAGCATACACAATAAAAGAAAAATGTCCACTTTGTCGCAAAGCATGTGAAATAATTTCCAGATATTTCCAGTGAAGCTTGTGCCACAAAGTCATTATGAAACCAAATGAAAGGGCACATGTCCTGCTCAGTAGATGGGTGTCTAATGATGGGAGTAGGGCTGCCCCAGGGTAGTCTGAGCAGGTGGCATTCCACCTTAACTAGCAGAAACAAATGGAGAGGGAGGGGGGATTACAGCAAGCCTTATTAGAAAGCTGGCCCAATCTAAAGGGTCATATGTAGGCTAAGCGCTAACAAAGGTTAGAGGTGACATTCTTGTGGGACTAATAGATGCAATCCAACTGAAAGTGGCTTAGGACTACAAGATCAATAAAGATGACCCAGATATTTTGCTACCACCTCCATTTGAAACATTAACTAAACAAAATATTTCCACCTATTTAAATACTGTTGTCGCAGCCGACCTATGAAGAGGCTCTCTGTTCAGAGTGGCAAGGAGCATAAGCTCAGCTTGTTTCAGATAATTTCTTGTTTTTTGAATCACTGTGGCTGCTGGGGATGCCTGCAGCACCGATCCTATAAGCTGCTGACTACACTGCTGCAATCCCATCACCTTTAGGTTTCCGGAGGCCTTGACCCTTGCAACATCTGTCATCAAGAATCTGGAGCTTAATCTGGTTGTTAGTTTGTTTGGTCGCAACAATCTACAAACTAAAGCCATTTATTTATTTTCTTTTTAACCTTGCTTCTTTCAACACAGGCTCTCAGGTCCATCTTTCAATCTTTCCACACTCAGATCGTGTTACCTTCTGATTCACAAAAGTGTGAGACAGGCGTACACTTAAACATGCCTTTTGTTATTCTTGTAAGAAATAGAAATAAAACAAAAGCACGGAAGACACGCAGTAAGACGCTCAAGTCTTTAAGTTATCATTTTTGGACTGAATCATTTATAATGAAGCAGAGAGGGGAATCTGTGCCATCACTGCTCTCACTAAGTGATTCAAGAAGAGGCAAGTCGCCATACTTGTGTGGAAACATACACACACAAACACTAATATCCATAAAGTACTGCAGTGAGTCTGAGGAAGCCAAATAACAGATGGACAGAGGTCAAAATGGTGTGAACAGTGAGAATAACTGTAGAGATTTGAAAAATAGAGGGGCACTAATTACAACATTATAACATATACAACATGCTACACAGATCAAAGCCCAGAAAACCAGAACATTTCTGCTGTAACAGTTCATAAACTTATCATCTTCAAAGTTATAGCTATGTTTCAATTCACCACTAACCTGAGAAGATTGCCTGCCCCCCCCCCCCTGTACCTGAAACTGAAAACTCTCCATTACTTCCCCTTTTTTCAGGAGAGAGGCTATTTTGTCTTCTAATGCTGCTCCATTTCCAGATTAGAGGAGAGCATTGCTCAGAGTGCTGCAGAAAGGCTAGGCTATAGGACACAGTAACAACTCAACCTAGCCATTTAAATCGGACCGCCGTCCTTGTCCCAGTTTACATGCACGGGAGGGCGATCCAGTTGTTCATGCCGAAATGCTGCAGACCGACAACATTTTCAATAAATTCAGCTGCTTCTAACTTTTGCTGTGAAAGGTTGTCACACATTCACTGCACAAACTGAAAGATGATTTAGTTATCTGACAAAAACTGAAAAATGTGTGCATGAGAGCAGCTTTAGTGGGAAATTGGTTGTATCAATATACAAATAATAATACAATAACGATGCAAGAAGGAGGAACTTTTGGGCATGCTAAGAGCACCTAGGTCCATTTGAGCCTTCTTGAACATGTCCATGCAGGAATTATTATCATTATTATCTCCAACTGCATTATATGGGGGATTTCAGTTGGACTGACACATTTAGGTGAGTTTTAAAATCGCTTTTTTGGTTGGACCAATACAATTATTAGTTTTTCTTAATATCATGTAAATCCAGTGAGTGTTCTATGTAAGAAAAAGGGATGAGAGCACTGTTAAGACGCATCAACTCTGGGCGGAAACCTCTTTTTTTTTCTTTTATTTTTTTTTAATTAAATGAGAGTAAAACTGAGATGAAAAAAGGCCAGACAGTCCACTCCTGCTACACTTAGCTGGGAAGACTTCTGCATCAGATGATAGAACAGCCATCTGATTTATTACAGCCTGAGAGAAATGTGCCCAATAACACGGGCTGATGTTTTATTTTCCTGTTCCTTGCTCATGTCACCGTGTAGATGAAAGATTTGCACTTCGCTCCAGAAACGTATTAAGCAATGTCACAAACATTTTTGATAGATGGGTAAAACTGTGTGAGGTTTCCTTCTGGAGCAGTTATCAAAAATTGTACTATGATGTTTTGATTCTATTAAAAGTAATTTTGAATTGAAATAGCACGTCAGAGCACATCAGTAAAGATGCTGAAAAAACATGTCATATATATTGCTCTAATTCATGGTGCACCTTGCTTTGTCATTGTGGTTCTCTCAATTATTGAGGGTATTCACATCCAAACTGAAGGAAAGGCTTATGAATTAAAGCTCTTTGATATGTAGCTGCCTTATTTTTCAAGAGACCACAAGTAATAGAACTGCTAACTATGAAGCTTTTCCATGGGCTTCATGGGCTGTTCCCTCATTAACTCATCATCAATCTAGCAGGTGAAAGGTCTGTAGTTGTTTCCAGGTGTGGCATTTGCATTTGTAAGCTGAGTCTGTGAACCTGTAGTTAAAGGAGCTCTTAGTGGATGTGAAACAGACCGTCCTTCGGCTGAAAAACAAAGAAGAACTCCATCAGAGATAGTAAAAATGTTAGGAGTGGCCAAATGATATATTCTGAGAGAAAGAGAGTGCACTGGTGAGGTTGGGAACACAAAAAGGCCTAGACATCCATGGAGAACAGAGTTGGATGTTTGCAGGATCCTTTCCATTGTGCTAAACACCCATGCCAAAATCCACCATAATGACGAACACTCTCCAGAGAGTAGCTGTATCAGTATCTAAATCTACTAGGGATGCACGATATATCGGCTTCAATATCGGTATCGGCAGATGTTGGTCATTTTTTTTAAATATTGGTATCGGTCCGATAAGTAAACTTGGCAGATATGAACAGATATTTATTTCCGGTCATTTGTACATCGGGAGGAAGGGGGTGTGGCCATGTAGTATTGTTTTGGACATGTGACAGTGATAGTAAGGCAGCATTGTGGCTGTTTAACTGAAGCGGAGAAGCAATGTCAGCAGTGTGGTAGTTTTTCATGGTATCGAAAGAAGATACTTGAAAAGCAGTATGTAGTGCTTGCAACGTCAAAATAATGTGAGGAGGATGCCGCATCAAATCATTCAACACCATCAGTTTGATATGTCAGCTGAAAAACCACCAACCAGAGGTTCACAAACTTTGGCGGGAAGCTAACGCTGCTAATATTAACTTTAGTATTCTGTACAGAATTTGATCATCTAAACTAAAAAAATGTTTAAATGATATTGGTAAATATCGGTTATTGGCCATTGCAAAAATATTAATATCAGATATCAGTATCGACCAAAACTGTCATATCGGCGCATCCCTAAAATCTACCATGAAGTAAAGACTTCATGGAGGGCAAATATAGAGGATTCACCACAAGGTGCAAACCATAAATCAGCCTCAAGAATAGAAAGTCCTGATTAGACTTTACCAAAAACCATCTGAAGAAGTCAGCTCAGTTCTGGAACAGATGAAACTAAAATCAACCTGGACCAGAATGATGGGAAGAAGAAAGTATGGAGAAGGCTCGGAACAGCCCGTGATCTAAAGTAAACCACATCTTCTGTAAAACATGGTGGAGGCTGCAAGATGGCATGCATGGCTTCCAACAGCTCCGGGTGTTTATTGATGATGTGACGGCAGCCGGATTAAATCTAAAGTTATAGGGATTTACTTTCCCAGTACAGATGAACAATGACCCAAAACATACTGTGAAAGCAACCCAGGAGTTGTTAAAGCACAGAAGTGAAACATTCTGCACAGGCTGAGTCAGCCATCAGATCTCAACCCGACTGACCATGAATTTCATTGAGGGGGTGGGCAGAAAGACCAACAAACAAGCAACAACTGAAGAAGTAAAGTCACTGTTAAGTGATGTTTATGGGTTTCAGACTTCAGGCAGTCATTGTCTGCAAAGGATTCTCAACAAAGTATTAAAAACAAACACTTTATTTACAGTAATGTAGTCCTGAAATAAAGAGACTTTGCATAAAAATGCTTATACCGCAAGTTATTTTTGTTCAACCCCTTGAATTAAAGCCAAAAGTATGCACTTCAATTACATCTCAGTTGTTTTATTTTAAGTCCATTTCATCTTTATTTGAAACATGAACTGAACTGAATAAAACTACAAATTTGAAGTGGCGAATGAGGCTGTGATGCTTGACTTTAATTTTGAGAAAAGCAGCTCCTCTTTGGCCATATTACACATCATGTTTATGGTTGCTCAACCAGTGGTTTTTTTGTTTATAAATACACAGCAGTCTCATCAGTATTTTCGTCAACAATGATTGATATTTTTTTCTACAAATCTTCTGCAGGACAGCCTCCAGGTGCAGCTCAAATACACAGGGAGAGTTTAGTGGAGGCTACGCTCATCCTTATATTGTCAGCCAGTATATTCTCAGCCTGATGCTTCACTAGAAATGGATGCAACTTGTTCATTTTTTTCTACAGCCACGCAGCGTTGAGTTTCTTAATTTTTCTGGATAACTTCAGTGTTTCTGCCAGCCTCTTATCCTCTGCTGAACTTCTGTGGTATTATTGAGCTCCATTAGTTCAGGTGATGTCACACAGATCGGGGGCTACATTAGTCAAAATTTATTCAACTCCCATGTAGCTTTTCCTGTTAATTTGGCTCAGGCATCATGAAAAACTGGTCACAACTTCAAACCATCACACAATATTGTGTACAAATGTGGATCAGAGCCAATGAGAGGTAAATACCCACCCTTTCTCTGCCTTTGATGACTTTTTATCATGGTCTTCTTCTCTGAGCGAAGATAAGGGGGGAATGAACACAGATTACGCAGTCAGATAAAAATCCTACACCTAAACCTATGAAATGTTAGGTGCACCTGTGCAACCAAAACAACAAAAGTTAGTCGCACGTGAAGAAATTTTTGGTAACTCAAGATGTGTTTCTCAATCCTGGTACTCAGTGTCCACTGCCCTACACGTTTCATTTTTCCACACTTTAACACACCTGACTGAAATCAATGGATCATTAGTATGTTTGCAAAGAACCGGATGAGCAGTTTAATTGATCTGGATCAGGTGTTCTGGAGTTGGAAACATCCAAAACATGCAGGACAGAGGTCCTGCAACCAGGATTAATTTCCTAAATCGATTCGATACCCAACAGCCCGATTTGATTTTGATTAAATCCGATTTCGAGTCATTTACAGATATTTATGTAACAAGACCAATTTGTCTTGAATTTTAAAGACATCTCAGATTAATAATTTTATAAAATTATAAGCCTGTTTACATGACCATCAAAATGAGATATCTGAAAGTAATCAGATTACTATAATAATCTGATATGTCGCATCTACATGCACTTCTGACATACAATGTTCCAAAGATCATTGTCTATATTTACCAGTTCATTATCAGACTTATTTTGGAATATGTACGTGCTTGGTGACATCACTTCCTGTTATTTTCAATCTGGAGCCCACGGTTTTAGCGTTAGCTGCTAATGTGAGAGGTACTAAGCTGCTAAATAGTTTACAGGTGAATATAATCCAATGGTGGATGAGAAAAATCTGAATTTGGCATCATCTCAGTGAGAGAAGCTGATTTTGCAAGACAGACCACCTTTTAATTGTGTATATTTCCTAAGATCATCCCGAGCATTGGTAAGCCACACAAGAGTAGGGTCACTGTTGTCACCAGAAAAGGACACATAAAAATTTAAAAATAAATAAAAAAAATAAAAAAATTGATATCCAAGTTTTATGAATCTTGGATAAATTAAATTGATTAATCAAAATTTTATTTAACCCATCTCTAGGAGCCGTGCACTAGTTGTACAAGAACGTCAGGCTGAAACTTGGACAATTTAGCAAAGCCAACAGTGGAAACAGCTGGAAAAAAGTGAGCAGTCGTTTTCTGCTTTATCCAGGAAACTTGAAATGATTTAGATGGATTTTCTATATGTTAAACAATTCATTTTATAGGGATGAAAAAAGGCATTTTCACAAAAAAAATATAACAATTTTACTCTTGTATTTAAAAATTCTGACTGAATTTACAAATGTCAAAAAGAAAGAAAAGAAGAAAAGAAAATCACCTACAAAAAAAAAAGATTTGATAATTAGCCTTGATGAACAGATGCCCTGTGCCCACAGCATTCTGGATAATTACGAGTGCTAGTGTTGCAGAGAGGAGAATGTAGAGAAGGGGAGATTAAATAAAAATCTTTTAGAAGCAGCTAAAAAATTCACACTCTCAAACCTTTCTCTGATCTACTAATAAACCTTATCAAGACCAGTTAACCTACCAGTCAGATATGTTTCATTTGTAATTCAGACATAACAAACTGCCTGGCCATCACGTCAGTTTCCTGCTAATTAAATGACACTGCGGATTTCTATAAAAAGCATAATCATGATACATGGTCTAATAAAGGTGAAATTTATGCAAGTATTGCAGCACTGGCTGAAGGAGGTTGCACAGGGAAGTGAATAAAATTAATGCTGAGTCACTGCACTGAGGCTCAAGCAGCAGGCAGACAGGAAGAAAATAGTGCGGTATCATGGGAGCCTGCTGAGGAGAGCAGGACTCTGACATCTGCTGCTACACATGGAGAGTAATGGAAAAAGGAAGAGTAAAGGAGACAAGGAAAAGGGCAGGGCGGGAAATGGAAGAATAGCGTGTGAAGAAAAGAAGAGGAAAACAAAGTAAGAAAGGAGGTTTTAGGAGTACTGAAGGAGGAGTATAATGTAGCAGTGAGCAAAGATGAGGGGTGAGAGATGGAGGTAAAGAGGAAGGTAGAAGGAGATGAGGGGTACAGAAAACAAGAGGAATACAATAGGTAAGTTGCCTCTAGAGGACAGAAGAACACATCTTGGTGTTCTCAGCCTGACTAAGCATAATTTAAAGTCACTTCACCTCAGTGCTTAAATGCTGACTCAGATTAGTGTTGGACAGGGTCCAGAGACTATTGTCACTTTTCAAACACAACAACATCATTCAACGCCTCCACCCGGGCAATGCTGAATGTATGGATGAGTAGGAGTGAACTGACAAGCTTTTGGATGTTTGTTTTTTTTCCCCCTTGAACTGGATATAGACAATAAATGTCGACAAGCCAAAGGAACTACACCTGCCATCGTCAGCAACAGAGAATGCAACAAGCAGTCTGGAGAAGAAAAGAAGGAGGAAGGGTTTGTTGTTATCAGAAAGAAATGAGCTTTTCTAACCTACTAATGAGACCACCAACAGAGTGCTGAACAGTAAGGATTATCAACCATCATTTAGAGCTGAAGAAGCAGAAAGTCAAATAATCTGAGCTGATCTAGTGGCAGAACTGGAAATTAGAGCAACTATGAGCAGGTCTCTAAAGTTAAATATTGATTTGTTTGAGGCTTTTTTGTTTTCAGCATATTGTTTGAAATGAATGAATAAGAAAAACATTTGACACTTTCTAAAAAAAAAATTAAAAAAACTACTTAATCTTTGAATGATGAATAATTCATTTGTTCAGATCATTGAGAGGTTTCACAAGGGGTAACTAAATATTGAAAGGCTCAATCTATAAACTCGCAGAAGACAAAAATATGATTTTAAAAGTGAAACTTTGACAAAGCATTTAAATTCATCTGCTCAGCACTTTACACTAGCAAGAGTCACTCATTTTACAAGGATCTTCTATCATGCTGGAGCATTATAAACCACTAGACTACACAAGACCAAACTAGATTTTATTTAAATAGGGACGATACAGTTCAACAAGATTTGTTATTCTAGCTGTTTAACAAAACATATTCATGATACAGTTATATAATATGTGTGTAAAGTTCGGACTCTTAGCTTTAATTTGAGGGTATTCACATTCAAACTGGAAGAAAGGTTTAGGAATTACAGCTGTTTAATACATATAGCTGCCTCTTTTTCAAGGGACAAAAAGTATCTGGACAGTTAACTCTTAAGCAATTTCAGGGTCTTCTTGGGTTATTCTCACATTAGTCCATCATCATTCAAGCAGGTACAAGGTCTGGAGTTGTTTCCAGGTGTGGAAGCTGTTGCTGTGAACCCACAACATGCAGTTAAAGGAGCTCTCAATGGATGTAAAACACACTTTGGCTGAAAAAAGTCCATCAGAGCGATAATAGAAATGTTAGGAGTGACTAAAACAACAGTTTGGTACATTCTGAGATAAAGAGAGAGCACTGGTGAGCTTGGGAGCTCAAAAGGTATGGACATCCATAGAAGACAAGAGGTGGATGTTTACAGGATCCTTTCCATAGTGATGAAACACCCTTTACAACATCCACCCAGGAGAAGAACACTCTCCAGAGAGTAGATGTATCAGTATCTAAGTCTAACATGAAGAGAAGACTTCATGAGGGCAAATACAGAGGTGCAAACCATTAATCAGCCTCAAAAATAGAAAGTCCTGATTAGACGTAAAACCACTGACAAGAAGTCGGCTCAGTTCTGGATCAGACCACTAAGATCAACCTGGACCAGAATGATGGGAAGAAGAAAGTAATGAGAAAACAGCTCATGATCTAAAGTACACCACATCTTCTGTAAAACATGTTGAAGGCAGATTCGGGTCACTGATGATGTGACAGCAGAAGGAAGCAGCAGGATTAAAACTAAAGTTATAGGGATTTACTTTCTGCTCAGATTCAGCAAAGTTGATTGAATATCATGTCACAGTACAGATGAACAATGATCCAAAACATACTGTGAAAGCAACCCAGGAGTTGTTAAGGCAAAGAAGTGGAACATTCTGCACAAGCTGAGTCAGCCATCAGATCTCAACCCGACTGACCATGAATTTCAGAGAGGGGGTGGGCAGAAAGACCCACAAACAAGCAACAACTGAAGAAGTAAAGTAGGTCAAACAAAGGATCACAAAGGAGGAAAGTCACTGTTAAGTGATGTTTATGGGTTCCAGACTTCAGGCAATAATTTCAGGGCAAAGCGGAGGATGCGCACCCCTCCGCTTTGCCCTGTTGGTCCGTTTATTTCCCGATAATGATCTGCGTTCCATACATTATCCCGTTATATAATTCAGATCACTTAATCGTTTGAAATAGTAGCACCCAAGTGATGATACAGAAGCACATTCTGCAACGCTTGCTAGTTTGACCCAAAATAGAGCTAGCAGTTTAGCCACGGCTAGCTGAGCAGCCACACAACCAAAGCAGCAGTCAATCGTGTCTGTAGCAGCCATCTCACCGTACGAGCAGCATTCAAAGAAAGGCAAAACTTTTTCTTGGTCTCGAATTTCACTGGGGCTTCTGGGGAAAGCCTTTTTTCCCAGGCATCTGCCACAACTTCACAAGTCACGTGCAGGCAGATATTAGTGCACAGTAGCACAGTCAAAAATATGGTTACTGCCAAAAACATTCTGCTACTGCTGTATGCAGCGGATACAATCAGCAACTAGCTCACTGTTATTTATTTTTCTACATTCTTTGTATCAAGTAAAAATTGTTTTCATATTTTACTATATTCATCTCATTTAATTGTTTTTTTATTTACTTTGTAAAATCTTGAGCTAATCTCTAGTTTCTTTAGTTGTCAGTACAGATGCTACAGTAAATATATAATATTGTGCGTTCATGAAAACTAGCATGAGGCAAGTGGCCTCCAATACTTCCTTTGCCGGCTTTGAGACAACACCCCACAACACGCCTCTGTCCTTTCACAAATCACACCAATTCACAACAAAAGCACATCAGTCACGGCCTGAAAAGGTTTGTGAATGGGGCTACAAAAAAAAGAAGCTTTTCCAAGACTTTCTTATTGAATTCAGAGCTCATGTGTAGGGCGCTATGATTCCTGTGATGTGGGCAGTGTAGACAGAATAACAAAATTTGACTATAAAAATGGAATCTGTTGTAAAACAAGAAATATTGTGGATTCTTGCTCAGATAAAAGGTGTGATCTGTTTTCCTACTAACCTAAAACAGTTCTTCATAGTGTCTGAGCCAAATAATACAAAAATCTAACATATTTTGAGCGCTGCAGCCTGTCTGCATGACATCGCCTGCCCTGGCAAAGTCAGTGACAACTAAGAGACCAACACAAACACCAAAGTTGTCCAAGAAATAAAAAATAAATAAATCCCTAAGTGGTTCTAGAAAAAATTTAAAAGCTGCCTCCCATTTTTGGAGAAGCGTTCCAAACGAGCAGCTTCCATCAAACTCACTTACCTTGAGTATTTAAGCTTCTGCTGGAGACTGTTTTTTTTCTCCTTTATTTATCTAAAAAGGGACATGTTGCACATTAATGATAAGTAAAATATTCAAAATGTAAATGTGCGCAGTTAGCCGAGCAGCCAATATGCATCTGTTGTCCCTTGGTAGGTCATTGTCAACTATAAAAACAACAAAGCACAGACAAAAAGTAAAGCGCAAACTGATCATAGTAAATATTTTATAAAGTGCATGATTTAAAGTGCAGTAGTTAGAGTGCACATTGCAAGTGCATGAGTTCAGAGTGTACTTTTAAAAAAACAAGAAAGAATCACTACCGTTCACTCACACGGGATAGGTATACAAAGAGAGTGCGGTACATGTATGCAGACGTATATGTATACATGCCCGCACATGACAAGATACATAAGAATAAAATAGTCAACACAAAAGCAAGGCAGATGTGAACTTATGTATCTGTGAGCTGCAGAGCATCTAGCTAGCGGTGAGAACAGGTTTGTTGGTTAAAAGCCAGTTGTTGTGATGGGATTAAAAAGTGGTGCATGTTCTTTTATCCCAGGCTGTATCATGTTCCAGATGTTACTGCCCTTCACTTACAGCTTAGATTGTCCAAAAGTGGTGTGTCTGTGGGGGACATCACAGTCTCCTCTTGTGGTAGCTCAAGTGGTCCTTCTAGAGAGCAAATTTACTTTGACATACATTGGTAGTGATGCAAGTCCATTTAACATTTTGTATTTGGAAAAGGCATATTTAAATGTCTAATAATGATCAAAAGATAGAAACTTATATCTACTGAGGATATGACAGCAGTGATATGAATAACTTTTCCTTTCTATACAGTGATGCTACAGGTTTGAGTGCAGTTACGGCCATGGGAGAAGGTAAGCAAAGTCTAGACTGACAAGAAGGTATTTAAATCCTGTGACCAATTACAGCTCTTCACCTTTTAAAAACACATTTGAATGGGGGATTTTAGTTGGTTGTTTACCTGACGTCATGCCAACTGTTTTATTTTTTAGTGTTTAGTAATAGACAACATTAAATGAGCCAGACATGGAAAATATGGAATTTGGGAAAGAATAAAATGGATTTTATGGGGCCCTATATCTAAAAGTGAAAGAAAGATGTACCTCAAGAGTGGGCACCCTAAAACAATAAGGACAATAAGATTATTCATTCATTTGTGGACTGAAAGTGTCACAAATGAAGAAAGTAAAAGTGTGAGAGAGGAGCAGAGTAATAAAAAAAAAAGCATGGACAGACAGCAAATGAATCAGCTCATTTTCCACAGCTTGCTTGAGGGCTAGACAGTCTGACAAGCCAGCAAATAAGGATGACTCATCCTGATACATGCATGCTTGCACGCACACACACATGCAGGTGGGCTCACACACAAACTCAGGTTGATGGATTATTCTCACCGTAAAACACGCTTCTGCGGTTTCCATTTGCCCTGAAAGGAAACACGTCATGCTTTCTCTGATTCTTCAGCTCATTTTCAAATTTTTTACTCATTTAGTCTACTAATTCTTTCATCCCCTCTATCTGACACACACATGCACACACACATACATACACAAACACACAGTGTCTGAGTCTCTGTAACCCTTATCGCATGCAAACTCTAACCCTAAAAGCAAAGAAAAATCCTTATCAGTTTGAATCACTTAAAACTTGTATAGTCCAACATTTTTGGACCCCACATGAATAGCAGGCTCCAGGTTTATTGACATTGTGCATATAAAAGACACACACACACACACACACACACACACACACACACACACACACACACACACACACACACACACACACACA
>JAOXYM010000010.1:4059768-4075276 GCA_028567055.1 Leptatherina wallacei | reverse complement strand
TACTGCAAATGAATATCGGCCCGAAATATCGGTTATCGGTCTCCTTAAGCACCAATTATCGGTATCGGCCCCAAAAACCAATATCGGTCGATCCCTAATGTAGAGTAAATAATCTATGCGTAATGCTTTGGCTTTGTGGGTCAAAGCTCACCTTTCTAAGGTGCAGGAGAGTATAAATTTATGGTTGATTCCTAAATTATTCATAATGTTATATAACTTTTATAAATTAAAAGATGTTGTTGTGCCACATACATTGATGCCTGAAGCCTGTATATGTATGTATCCCACTGATGGTATTACTACAATACTGTAGGGACATTTTTAAGCATGTCGTAATAAACCTCACAGGACTGTAATTGACTTTACAGAGTAAGTCCATTAACTTATTTAATTCTTTTTCCTATAGATCAGGCCTTTCAGGCTCTCTCACACTTGATGCGAGATTTATTCGGGCAGTGTATTACTTGGTATGGGATTTGTGAGTGGTATCATAAATCATCAGCAAGATGATAACCAGAATTAATGTCTTGCTGCTGGCTGAGGTTGCTATCGCAAGCAAAAAGTGGGTACTTAATCTTCTATATTAAAGCTTAAAACGTTAATGTTCCAGAGAGTATAAAAGACAGACAGTAAATAGTATTTAAGAAACAAGTGGAGCTCCTGGAGGCATTTTAAATAAATAGTCTCCAACTTTTCCTCTTGTTGACACATAATTTACTGAGTTTTCTTTGCAGAAGCATATCACATTAATCAAGTCTGACGGCTTATTCCTGGGCTTTATAAACAATGAAATAAGAGAATATCTGTGGATGGAATGAAATGATACTGACACCATTTTCCATCACTTTCATCGTCTAAACTCCAATAACGCGAGTAGATTTTAGAGTGTGTGTGTCCTTTCACACAGCTGGAAAGTTGGTAACAGAGACAGGAGGTGCAGAGTCTCCATAAGGTTCTTAATGGTGGATTATTCTTCAATTTGTCCCTCAGAATTGAAATAATCCCTCAAATTAAGCAGAACTGGGAGGAAAACTTGTCATTTCATAAGAAAATGACATGAAAGAATTTAAGGCTCCAGCTATTGGTTGATTTTATTATTAATACTACTTATTTTCTGTAATAATTAGTCAAAGCAAATTCCTGCTCATCTCAGACTTTATATGGAGTATGTGCAACATCAGGGCCTATTTGGTGACGCAGCAACTTGCAGCCATTTTCAGCTGTAAATAAGGGTGCAAACAGTAATGAACCGGAAGGTACAGAGTTTAGTAAATAAATCGGTGATTCATTTAAATACTGAGAGGAAAGGAAGCTCATATGTAACAGCCAAAAACAAAGATCTTCTCCATACCTTTCAGGTGCAAATTAAGTGTCTTTGCTTTTGGTAAAAAATACAGACTGTCAGGAAATGACAGCATAATTTGAGCTGTGACAGGCGCCAAACATTTGTAGAATATGAATTAAATGCTAACAGCTTTAACATATAAAACCCAAGCCATTTTTTGCTATCTATGGACCACCTGTTTATTTCTTTATTCATGTAGAAGCTCAGTCCTTTTAATCCCAGTCAACATACTGACATTATTTTTTCAGGACAGCCTCAGTTGTCAGCTTATGAAGCTAAAATTATGTACAGTGAATGTATCAATAGATATAGCACCATAAAGGCCACCCAAAATAAAAATAAAAGGAAATAATACCAGGACTTAGTAGAAATAACACACAGATGAGCAGTGACCAAGCCTTTTCCCCTCTGAATATCATTCTCATTGGCACTGAAACAAACAAACAGAAACTATTTAGATATTTACACTTTTTCCTCCAGGTGTTTTGAAATATTTACAGTTATCAATCAATCAATCAATCAATCAATCAATCAATCAATCAATCAATCAATCAATCAATCAAACTTTATTTGTATAGCACTTTCCATACAGATGCATCACAAAGTGCTTTACATCATAAAAACAAAAAATAAAAAAACTAAAGTATAAAACATCAAAGATCACTTTTTTTTTTTACTTTTCACACATTCATCACACACACACCCAACGCAAACACATGATGCACCCCTCTTTGCATAAAAATAAAACTCTGCCTTCTAGTTTCAGTCTCTTTGACTGAAACGATTATGTAAAAAACAGAATTGGAGCTAAACATCTAAAAGACAAATGGTTTCAACTATTCCTGCAGAACAATAGAAAGTTTATAGGTTTTCTTATGTATAAAATATAGATTTTATTATCTATGGTGGGATTAAATAGATTGCAAAGATAGAAAGCTGGAAATAAGTTGTTGAGAATTACACAAACAATCAGAAAAATGTTCACTTCTTTAAAAAGAAGCGATTCCCTCTACTTCTGAGCAAGGTCAGTTCATGCAGGGAAATATTTCTCCAACACTTTGTTAACATACTTTGGAAAAGCCGTGGATCCAAGGAAGGACCCTGTTTCTGGAAAAATGTATTGTAATTGAAATGCAGCAGTTTTGCTAAGAAAAGAAGATGTGTGTCATTTATCAGGTATTTTATAAAATAATACTATAACAGCTTACAGATATATATATATAAATTATATTCTCTCTAATAATGGCATTTTCGTTACCACATCAATGGTCATGCAGCTTCTCTTCCGCTGATGCCATGATGCACTGATCTAGGCTCATAAAAATATAGGATTGTATGTTTAAAACTGATTTATTTACAATAATGCACTTTATTGTTTGTTTATTTTAGGGACTCATGAGTGACTTTGAGGACGCAGACTTCTTTGTTGAGTCTTGGACCCGACCTGAGAAGAAAAAGAGAAAAAATGAGTCCAAGGGCAAAAAAGACCAAAAAAGGAAAAATGCAAGTGGGCAGAAAAAAAAGAAAAAACCCAAATTCAGTGAAACGATGATGGGAATGGAAGAAAAGATTAAAGAAAAGAGAAAAAAGAAGAAAGGAAAAAAGAAAAAGAAATTGGATCTAGATTATATTACATTTACGCAGGTTTGTGGGGATCAAGCTAAACATTGCGAAGAGCCTGAAGCATCGAATCCACGCCAAAACAAGACGATAAACCCAGATGATCCGGATGTAGAGTCCAAGAAGAAAACCCCCCAAAAAAAGAAGGTGGCGTTTGGCTTATCACCTGTCAATATTCGTATCAAACGTCCTAAATTTGCCTCATCGCCCAGAGAAATGAAAGCTGTGACAGAGGGCGAGAGCAGTTCCCAGGTCTCAGTGACGGGATGCGGCCAGAGTCAACCTCGGGATAACGACTCTCAGTGGACCAGTGATGAAATCAACAGCCAAGATCTGTTCATCACCCAGAAAACCTTCAGAGCATCATCGCCTGTCGAAGCCTCCAGCAGCGAAGCCAGCGACAGACCTACGGCTGCATCTCCTCAAGAGTTCAAACAACGGACAAAAGGCCGGCACACAGCTGAGAGAGAGATAACACACAAACATCCACAAAACTCGTGTTCCCATCAGCTGGGCGCAGCGGCACACCAGCTGAAAACGGCAGATAAAGCAGAAGATGATAAGAAAATTCACGAGCTGGAAAAAACATCCTTTCAGACACAGACAAAGTTAAAAGCAAACCTCGCTGGAGGGAAAAAAGCATCTTCGAGTTTCCGGCACAAAGTGGTGAATCCTTTCTTGGACGAGCCCACCCCAGTAGCTTCCTCAAGCCAGTGTTCCCCCTCACTCCTTCCTCATATTGATGAGTTGTCCCCACTTCCACCACGTAAAGTGAGCACTTCAACACAGACAGAGACCTTCTTCACCAGCGAGCTGTCCTCTTACCTCAGCTTCTGCCAGAGAAACCGAACAGCTGCAGACTTGAAACCTTTGGATTTGAGCTTACCGCAGAGGGTGAGGAAAGACCTCTGTCTGTCAGTGATCCACATTAGACATGGGGCAGAGACGCTTCATGACCAGAAAGCAGCGGTGCTACCTGGGAGAATGAAAGGTGACAGAGGTGTGGGTGTGTCTGGTTCTCCACAAATGAAAGACGATCAAGTAAAGAAGGATTCTTCTGGTCAAAGTAAAACCACTCCGAGCCCGCCATCAGATGCTGAACTCAAGTCTGCAGACACGACGACCTCCAGCGAGGATGACCACCACTACCGCACTGGCAGGAGAGACCCCATCCAGGTGATGGCACATAATCCCATTATAAGCAGGATTATTATTACAGAGCATCTAGATCAGGGGTGTGAAACATACAGAAGCCTGGCCTGCCAGACGCTCCAGTGTGGCCCGTGGGATGGATTGGCTACATGTGAAAATGACATAGAAGACAGAAGCTGCATCTTGTAATTTGTCCTTGTGAGGTTGCATTTTTTAAATGTTTAATCATAAAACATATACTAGACAGGGGGGATAACTTGATATGTTATTTATAATTCCATAAAAACAAAACAGTAATAACAAATAAAATGAATAAAAGAAAATATATAAATTAATTAATTAGATATAAAGAAATAAATTAAACAATGGTCAGAAAAGGTTTGTTGTATATTTACAACAACAGGTGTAAAGTTATTAAAAGATCTGACTTCAGTTTGTGATGTTAGGTACTACACAGATGTGGAAATGTTCAGGTTTTTGACAAGTTATTCTCATCATGTTAAATACTGAACTGTTCAGTTCAAGATACGTGAGAGAAAATGAGGTGCGATTTGTGACTTTTAATGCTCATGGAAATGATAAACTGAGGCAAAATATAGCTGAAACAACTTTTTCAAGAAATTTCCGGTTCATGATGCTTTTTAAAAGGATATTTTGATGTGATTTGTTGCACTAAAACAAAGGGAATTATTTGAGAGTTTTTGTTATTTATAGGTTTTCATGACGTTTGTATTACTGGTTTGTCCCAGTCGAGATCAACTGGTGCTGTACGACACCCCTGCTTTAGATCATATCCTACAACATTTTTAAAGCCACCCTGAATTCGTTTACATCTTTTACTACGAGCGGTTTGTGGACGAAGAGGACACAGTGATTATTATTATTTTGATGATCTTCTCAGAAGCATCCGATTTGAACGTTACAAAGAATTCTCTAATGCAATAAAATATAAACGATTTATTTCTGTCAACAATGAAACCATTGGCTTATTGGATCAAATTCTTACCACAAACAAAAATGTGATGTTTTGCTAGATGTGTTCACCAGATTAATAAAAAAGAAAAACAAATAAACCGTCACCGTTCAGTAACACAATTACTTTTTTTTCTTTTACTTTAGGTAAAAGGAATCCAGATGAAACTAAACAAACCCTTCTTTTTCAAGACTAAAGGAGAGGGACAGTCGCCTCGAGCGGAGTCGCCGCTGATGAAACTCTCTCAGGACGTTCAAGTTAAGAAGCGACACTGACGATTATCACAGAGGAAGCACATAAAGTTGTCTTGATCCCAACCTGTACTTAGTGGCTGTCATAAATGTACTTTCTCAACCAGATGCGTTATAACATCTGGAACATGTTCAGTATTCTCGCAGCCTAAGAGCCATTTGGGTCGATGGCAATGAAGAGAGTTGAAGTTTTCGTAGAAAGGTTTGATGTTAAAGGGATGTTTTAGTCGTCTTTTTGAAAGTGGGGTAATACCTGCGAGTAGTTTGTCCTGCCTGACACGGACTACTCATAAATACTACACACATCACCGCTTAGAAATTCACCCCTAATAAAAACTGTATTCTAGTCATTTGACATTAAAAGGATGAAAAATAAACTGCCATTAATGATCCAAAATTAACTTTGAATTATTTTCCTGTAAACTTGTTTTCAAGTCGCTCATAAAGTTTAAAGTATACAGAAGTTTGTTGAGAAAGTTCCTCTTCAGTTTCAGTTTTATTTATTTTTTTATTTCATGAAACTGACATCAAATTGTTCATGGCTTTGTTCTGTGTGAAAATGGTCTTTTATCAAATAAAGGTTATTTATTTATTTACATTTCCACATGGTTTGGATGTCTTAAGAACAATCAGTTCTTGATTCCCCAACAGTGTTCATTTAAGCTTCATTTATTTATTTATTCCCCATAGAAGCATAAACATAACTTTCCTGCACAGTCATTCATTTTCAACAGGAGTTTAATAGTTGTCTGCATTGACACACACGCGTTATGATTTGAAGTAATATACTTTTACCTTACTGGTATCTAGTAAAAGGATGAAAAACATCTAAGAGAAGGTTTAATACAGCATCAGTGTTTCGTGAAACATTTCTTAAAATAGTCTAGTTATGTCTGAAGAGTTTGATCCCAATCCAGCTCCAGAGGTGGAAGAAGACGTAGACGGGGATGGTGACAGGCAGCAGCAGGCTGTAGAAACACAGACTGTTGCTGCTGGTGCAGCCTTGTGGGAAGTTGTCATCCACGGCAGCAGAGTAAAACAAACCAAAAAGAGACACTATGGGGACCAATCCCACCATCATGGACAGCGAGAACATCCTGCAAGGTTTTTTCTACAGTAACTAACTGATGATTTAAATAAATATCTGGTTATATAATTGCATCTAATTTTGCTAGAATGCAACAAAACAGCAAGTTATAGAAACAATCTAGAGCCTGTATCTTATACAGTCCAACACATGTAATATGTCAGGGTTCACTCTGTTTTTGTCTTACAGCTGAAGCTTTTGAGGTTTGAGTTTCTGTTATTGGGCAGGTGTGTTGGAAGTGTCAGCGTCTTTCTGTAGGAGCCGGGCCTCCTGAGGGATCATATTGGGAATGCCGTCAACGATGGGATAAGCGATGCCAAGTTCCTCATTGATCAGCTCGTTGGTCTCAGGATTGTACCTGGAGAAGGATGAGACATAATACCACACTGTTCTGAAGCATGGGTTGTGATAGAATAGCAATTAAAAGTCCAAGTCCCATGTTTCCCAAATCACTTGAATGCAGCAGCTATAAGTAATTGCGGTCCTTCTGAACAAAACCAGTGCAACAACATTTTTTTTTACCACATTTAAACATTATTACTTTAGATGACTCGGGGGTGATGGAGGTGTTTTAGTTAATTATCTTCTTGTTTGAGTGCTAAAATGCCCCAAAGCAGGGAGAAAGTACAAGATGACATGTTTTAACTCAAAAATCCAAAGATTTTTAGTCTACTATGAATAAAAAAGCATCACATGAGCACAGTTGATAAGTTAGAAATCGAACAGATATTCAATATATGCCTGCTTGTTAATTTTCTGTTATTAAACTAGTTTAATGAACCAACAGTTGAGGCTCTAAACGAAATTATATTGATGGCATTATCACTTCTATAAAACAAACATATAAGAAAACGGCAACAATTAACTAATCAATTAATTTAGAAAAAAAAAAACTTGAATATTTAGGGGGACGTTAGACTGTCGGATAAACTAAAAACTTATTTTACTGGTAAATGAGGCAGAAACAAAAGTGTTGGTCAAACATGTCTGACGACCTCAGTTTGCCTGAGTATAGGGGTGACTTATAAAATACTTTTTTGTGTGTGTAATGGAGATGCAACTGTTCTAAACATCCATGTTAGCTTATTTACACACAATCACATCTTCGTCTGGTCGTGTTTTCCTTCTCAACAAACACTTTTCACCACAAAACTAGACACCATAGCAACTTTTCTGAGGTTAGCCTCCGATTCGGTGATGAAAAACATCATTACAATCAGTTTTCTGTTTATCTGTTGTTAATGTTTTGCAAGTGTCTTACACTCCCTCAGACCCATAGTTTGTTATGAGAACATGTGTTACCTCAGCGGCTTCTTGGACAGCGGACATACGAGGAAGTCCAGTAGGGAGGAGTCAAAAGGCGGCTGCACCTCGTCCTTCACGTCGGTGAAGCTTCTCGCCGACACTCGACCGGTTGTCAACGTTTGTGTAAACGGCGCGTGTCTCACATGACGGTGAACACGAACCAGTCTGCTCAAAACATTATTAAACATGACCAAAAACTGCTCAAAGCTCACCAAACTCTCCAGCAGGAAGCGTCAGTTTATGTGCACCGCTATACAAGTCCGTTTCCGGCGAACTTCTGTGAGAGGTTCCGTCGCTGACATTTCCTACCGAAACACCTAAACTTTGTTTCAACAAATATTTATTTACATTTGAATATATACATATAAATGTTTGGATAGATTACTTCCAATTGCCTAGTTTTTCTTCCCCATTATATTACATATCAGATGCAAAATATAATTTTACATGGAATTTTAAGAACTATTGTGTCCACAGTTCCCATATTGGCCGCATGGTGGCAGTGTTACACTGCAATGCTGATTTTGATATTCCTGTTTTAGATTTCAGCAGAACTTGTACCAGATAAAGAAACATTGGAATGACATGAATCACATTTGCTTATCTAAGATACACCAGATATTACATTGGTCCAATTAATACAATTGTTCACTAATAAGATTTCTTAAGATTTCTTCTACGTATGCAGTTGTTTTACCACAGGATATACAGAAAAAGTTGGGCCACATCTTGAATTACGTTAAAGATCCAAATTTTACAACAGTTGTTGTACTTTACCTCTACTGAAGCCCTATAGATGTCGTGAACATGATTTCCCTGCAGGTTAACTATACAGTATTAGATAATATCACAGAGTCTGCTGCCAACAGTTGCAGAAAGCCTTTTCTCCTCCGCATGGCTGAAGATATTGCTCTGAGACTTACTTGGCAGGGCACCAACTTGTTTAAAAACGGCCTCTAACTGTAATATATCCCACTGCTGGGTACATGACAGACTTGCTAATATAGCCCCCCCCCAGCTGCCAGGACTTGGATACAGTAGTGCATCACAGCAGCCCTGCACCACTTATTCATCGGCACAGTATCAATCATTTTCAACATATTCCACCGAACACTTTGGATCAAATAACACCGAAAGCTGTTAACGTATAATTCATAAAGAAGGTTTTCAGACCTTACTTGTTTTTAAGGTGTCAGACCCTTGTCATGGTACTATTTTAGCCGCATGACAGCCTTAAGATTTATTGGAAACTACGTTACAAGCTTAGCTTATATTTCATTTAGAGGTTTCTTTGCAAGTGAAAGATGAGGAGCATCAGTGCTCAGTCATTTTAAGTTTCTACAGATTCTCTCATGGGTTCAGGTCTAGATTCCGGCTAGTGTCCAGATTCCGGCTAGTGTCCCTCCAGATTTGTGGTATGCTCCACCCCAGCCTCAGATACAGAAAAGACTTTATTTATATTATTTTCTTAGTTTTGTTGGGGACAAACATTCCCACAGTGATGCTGCTGTTTGACTGTACTGGTAGTAGTAATGAGACGATGTTCAGAGTTTGATTTCCTCCCTCCAGGAATCATGGCCAAATAATTTAATCTTCATTTCAGCAGATGAGAAGATTTTGCTCCGCCTGGTGTAAAAGTCATTCAGGGGCTTTTTGACAAACTTCCAACCGGCTGTTATTTGCCTTTTATTGAAGAATGGCTTCTGTCTCTACTGGAAAAGCTTACATGATGAAACGCTGCACTGATGATCTCATTGTGAGTTTCTTGCATCTTTACAGAGAGACTGTGGATCGGGTTACCTGTT
The DNA here is from genome assembly GCA_028567055.1 of Leptatherina wallacei. Taxonomy (NCBI): domain Eukaryota; kingdom Metazoa; phylum Chordata; class Actinopteri; order Atheriniformes; family Atherinidae; genus Leptatherina; species Leptatherina wallacei. The sequence goes on along the minus strand of JAOXYM010000010.1, from coordinate 4,065,738 downwards.
TGATCAGAGCCTTTTGTTTCAGATTACTTGGGAAAGTCACTAAAGTCAAGTTTTAGAAGCAGTGACTGACAACGCCACCGGAAGTAATTAGAGAAGAGCAGTGTTATAACGGGGGAAAGGGATATGGGTCTTTAAATTTCCATTTTCCATGATTAAAAAGAATCTTTCTTTTAGCTTCAAGAACCGAGAAACTTATTCAAAGTCTTACGATTACAGTGACCTGGATGATTGAGAATCTACACAAATACTTTTAGCTTTGTATTTCAGAGGATTGTATGTGTACATACACCGATGAGAAACTAGTAAAGGAATTTAGCGCTAATAAATGGCATTGTAGCAGGAATGATTAGGTAATGGTTATCATCCTTGTCTAAGTTTAATTAGATTTTTTTATTTATTTTGCAGACAGGATTTATATCCTACCGTGGCTGTAAGAAAACCAGAGACAGTAGAGATCACATTCTATACACAGTTTTAATGTGATTAATTAGCTATACCTGCTCATTCTTGAGGGTCTGAGGTTAAGTAGACAGCTCATCAGTCCATCAGAGGACTGACACAAAGAAACAGACATTTTTCATCTTATTTTGCACATTTAAAATATACAGTAGATGGAAGTAAAAACAAACAAACAAACAAACAAACAAACAAAAACCAGCAGATGATACAGTGCAGGAAGAGCCATAAAAGCCCAAACAGGCTCATAACAAGCCTCCACCTATAACAAAACTACTATGAGAAAAAAAGTCAATTAGATCTTTGAAAAATCGGCTTGGCAGTATAAAAGTAAACATCCAAAAATGTAGAAACAAAGCAATTTTTGAATGAATGCATACATATATAAGATAGTGCACGACTGTGTACCCCCACACTCACTGCTGATGTAGGACAACCAACGTAGAGAACCTGCACGTTTCTGGATCGTGCAGGAAATTCTTCTTCTCTTCTTCCAACAATGCTGGTGTTGTTTTTGTGAAAATTGTGTTTTTTATCACGACTTGAACTTTATTTGCTTTTTCAGTGAATAACATAACTATTACACACGTTTCCACCGGTGTGTACACTGACGACCTGTGGGCAATAAAATACAACAAAAACTAACAAAACAAAATAATGAAAATATCTAAATAAGAGGAGATATGATAAAGATGCCAACAAAACACATGTATGAGGTTACATTATTCCAAACAAGTCAAGCAAGTCAGCACATTGAGCTGGATACATTATAGGCCAATATAGGAGAACTAAGGGCCCTCCTGTCATTGAAGTAATCATTGAAGTCATCCATTCTGTTCAACAATCTGTATGACAACCTTTCAAACCGGGCTAGATGACAGAGAGAGGTATGCCAGTGGTAAACAGTCGGAGTAACTGAGACCTTCCACTCTGTCAACAAGTTTCCTCCCCAGCTTGATAACAGTCTGAACCCAGTGTGCAAGAGAAGAGGGCAAATAGTTGGATCCCCAATAAAGCCTATTAGTAAAAGAGATGCCATGACCAACTACTTTCTCTATCATCGTAAGAATAGAAGACCACAAAGTTAAGTGTTTTCTGAAATTTTGTCTCTTTATTTTTGTTGCGTTGTTCCATTTAATGTTGCATTTTTGAATTTTTTTTATATAAAATGTACTACTTTCTGTGTTATTCAGTTTTCCGAAGCTTTGTTGTTTTTGGTTTATTGTTGTTTTCCATCTTCTTTTTTAAATGCTAGTTTCTTTTGCTGCTGTTTTATGGAATGTAATGATTTCTATTTCATTAGTTTTTGAGAAATGCTGCATTTTCTGGGTTTTTGGATTTGTGTTGTCATGTTTTTTGTTTTTAGTCATGAACGCATTGATTCTATTTTGTTTGGTTTTGAGAAATGCCTCATTGTCTTTAGTTGTGTCTTCAGTCTTATTGTTATGTTTTCTCTTTTTATGGGACTGTGCCACTTGTGCTCCTCAGGGAGCCACAGTGTCTGCTGGCTAGATGCTGACTCAATAATGATTGCATGATTCGCTGCTCTGGCCTCATGGGCTGACGTCACTAAATCATCCTGGAGTACAATCCTCGATCACAGTGTCCTCAAAAGAAAAACTTGGAGTTCGACCCAAAAAGGTTTTCCATCTCCCTGGTGACACCACAGCCCTTACACCAGCAGACAGCTCCAACTTGGCAGTGGATTCAGTGGCTCTCTGCCAGTTAATAGTTTTGAGACAACACAAATAACTTCTTAGATTTCTATCCCAGAAGTAGGTAATGCCTCTGCCATAAGCAGAAATGATGTTGCTTTAAGCATGATCAGACTTTCATAGCTGCACGCAGGAGGCCCCGTGTCCTAATTCAGAAATCTGTTTATGTATTACATGTCTCATTCAAGTCGTGTAGTTTCGTAGAAACAGTTGTGCAACCCACTCCATCCTATATTAATGTTTGGAAGGCAGCAGCAGAGCGTAGGGCATCTCTTAGCTGGCTGGCTATCTTCTGACACATCCTTCATCAAGTCCAAGCCTCCAGTTACAGAGCAGTCATCAAGCTAACATCTCTGCTGACCTTCTCCGTGCTCCTCACCTGTAAACTGAAATCGTCGTGACAACTTCTTCAGCTGCTTCTCACTTTGCTCTCCAGTTTTGTATAGGGACGTCTGACTCAGCTGAGCTTTCACAGCCTGGTGCTGATGTTCCAGGCATTGTTTCTTCAATTCCCACGATAAGCATCTGTCACAATAAACAGACAGAATTCTCCCTTAAATATATATATATATAAATAAACATATATATACGATAATGTGAATCCGTCAAAGCTGCACACCTTCAAACAGGCTTTCAGTGCATAATAGAATAGTTTCACTCATTAGTCTAATTATCTCTGACCCATATACTGAGTGTGTGATGATGCCAAACTAACACACTCCACAGTCTCCATCATAGTAATAGTAATCACATCATGTTTGCACAGGAATCCACCCTTGAGTTCATTTCATACCCACCTCAAAGCTTGACTAGCTGAACTTGTGTTTGCACCCGACATGAGAACCAATCTTTAAATTTAACAACTGCTCTGCACACAGAATTGAAATAAGAAATGTTAATATCATGAATTAATGACTCTCCTACCCATATTCTGCTGGAGATTTTTCCACATTTGAATTTCATACAGAAATCTGATCTTTTTCTTGCTGAGTGGAGGCTTAATGATAATAAAAAAGGACGAAGATGAGCTATTTCTTTTCCACACTGATATACTGCTGATGCAGCATATGTGGCTAAATCTGATAATCAGATCCCGAAGGACCTCCCTTCTCCTGTGGAACACAGAGGCGGAGCTAAAGAGGTGGCACTGGCCACCTCTGAAATCTGACTGGACATCTAGAAACCACCTCAGGTGATTCACAGGTGGATAAAAGGTGGAGGAGGACAAAAATGTTTTTCCAGACATGCGTGGATCACCACATCGCCAGTCTGGAGTGAATTTTCAAATGTTTTCCATATTAGTCATCCTCTAAAAATGTTTACATTTGGTTGCACTTTTCTACAAGAGATTTAGTCCCTGTGCAGATACAACTGTTAATGCTATGTAAGGCTATTAACCTGATGTTAGCCTGAGGCTACATAGCAGTGCTAATCTAGTTCTATGGTAGCAGTAGATTAATTGTAAGATAATATGAGGAAACCATGTCATATTTAGTTTTCGGTGAGTGTGTTTAAGGACTACACATCAACTCAGTTGAACAAAGATTTTTACTCTTGAACTGAAAATAAACTATAAATAATGCTAAAAGAGTAATTCAGTATCCAAGCTACTCCATGCTAACTAAGCTAGCGCTACATGATCCAGTTTAATCTTTAAACAGGAAGCTAGCATGGCTGCTTGTTCATTTCAAACGAAGTGACAATATGAAAAAGAGGAGAAATGCAGCCTTTATTTTGTCTCATTTTGTATAAGAAAACATAAAAAAAGCGAAAGGGAGCTATGTCTGACTTGTAAAGAGGAAGGACTCAGAGCTGAAACAGTCAAGTCCCAGCCATGACATCTCCCAATGTTGAGCTAGCCAGACAAGTCACACGATCCAGTCTATCACCGCCACCACCTGATGGTAAACCAGAACCAAGCTATTTATCCCCCTACTACCACATCAAGACCCACATTATGTGCCTCAAAACAACCAACTTACCTTTCTATGTACTTTTCTGGACCTGTTGAAATAATTTCTGGTCATCCACATTATTAATGTAAAGTTGTTTTATTGCTCATGCCTCTCTTATGTGACCAGACATCACAGCAGTGTAGAGAAAAAGACAATAATTTAACAATATATGGCCCCCCTTGATAATATCTTGGTCACTTTCTGGCTACCCCATGTATAAAAATCTAGCTCCACCACTGATGGAAACTCCTCTCTGTCCCTTCTCTTCTTCCTCTCCTCATCTATTATTCCTTCTCACTCTTTAGCTGCCACCAAAGACAAAAAGCCAAGCTCCTGCTAATTCACCTGATTGATGGACAGGCACAGATCCAATGGAGCATTGGTCCTCAATTAGCCCTCCATGGTCACCCGGCAACAGTGTTAACGAAGTGTGCCCTTCAATTAAGTCTAACCAGTTACTCAGCAGAAGCTCGAGCCAATGAAGCGTGAGCAAAGGTTGACGCTGTATTGTTAATGCTCCCTTCAAGGCCCCAGAGTGCTGCGCTCAGCTTTAATCACTCAGCTACCCCTTCAGTGCTGCGGTTGTGCGTGTGTTTATTATTGCTTGTGCTCACGGCTCATTGTAAGTGCTACGTTTACAATGCCTTTGATGTTACGGGAGAGTCTGAGACTTGTTTATGAGGTGTTCACTGTAACTCCCTCAAACAATGCAGGACAAGTCATCCATGGAGGTGTTTTATTGCTCATAGGGACAGGCTGTTTTGATGCCTGAGCATTACTGTAATTCTTTAAGAAGCCAGAGTGATGGAGTCCTATTTGGTAAAGATGCGTCCTCTCCATAATGGTATCTATTAAAGGATGGTGAGGAAGTAGGCGGAAGTAAATTAAAGCGAGTGAAGGAGCAAGTGGAGTGAGAGGAAGAGGGAGGGAGAGCTGAGGGGGAAATGACAGAGTGAAGGCGAGAACGAGTGGGACTGGGAAAAAGTGAGTCCAGCCAGCTTTTCAGCAGCCTAACGAGTGAGTAGGATGCTGCCTGGAGGTGATAATTAAAATGTCCTCAGAGGCTGCGAGGCTGCAGAGGCCCACACTTCTGCCCCTGGTATATCTGCACTACAGAGGACAAACTTCCCCAGTCAGGGTTGATTTATTTATTTTGGTCTGCAGTGTTTTCCCTAGAGTTTTATGAAATCTTCTGAGCTGTCATCACGAGAAGCCAAAACATTCCACTAAAAATTAATATGGAAAATAGATTTTACAAGGAAATTATGACCCTCGAATGTCCAGGTTGCTCTTGTTGCCCACAAAAATGTATTATTTAAGCTTTGAAGCCATCTGAACTTTTATGGGGGACCAAAACAAAGTATAATTGAAAAAAAAAATATATATATATTTTTTAAGTAAAAATCCTAGTTAGATCCTCAACCATTTCAAGCACAGTCAACATACAGACTTTTTTCTCAGGATAGCCTTCGCTGATTTTTGAACTGTTGTCCTTTATTTCTCCTTTTCTCCTGCTTTAGATTTTTAATTACCTATGGTTTCTTTTCTTCTTTTTTTATTTAATTTCTTTTATGCGCATTACAATTCTTATCTAAATTATTCCATGATATTTTTGTAATTTTTCTTCATTTTAAACAGCATAAATGAACATTTCAAGTGCATTTAAGAGCTTTAAGCTGGTGCTTAGATTGCTTATGTCGGCTCTGTATGGAACTAGAACAGGGACATATGTTTTGTGACTTGTATCTCCAAGTTTGTAACTTATTCATTCTGCTGATCAGAAAATACAAGTACAAATCAGTAAATACAAGTACAAGTTAAAAAAAATACAAGTACAAATCAGA
>JAOXYM010000010.1:4031951-4042739 GCA_028567055.1 Leptatherina wallacei | reverse complement strand
CACACACACACACACACACACACACACACACACACACACACACACACACACACACACACACACACACACAGGAATGACAGTCAGCTGAGACTTGCAAACTAAGTGTACAACAGCATTTTCGTGCTTCTAAACACGATGAGTTTTGCTGCTAACCCTCAAGTGGTGGACTACATTAGTAGAACACAAAAAAAAAGCAGACCTGGGTTTAACAGGAACACACTTGTGTTCTCCTTGAGGCTTTCAGTGAGCTGAAGATATATTGATCTTTCCAGCTTGTTGGTGAACGTAGCTGTTTTTACCACTTAGAGTCTGGGGATACGTTGGAAAAGCACCCATCAGTAGCACTGATAGCATCTAGCCTTAAACATGCAGCGAATACACATGTACGTGATCCATCATGGGCACCCACACTCACACGGAGAGATGGAGAGGAGAGGGAATTCACCTCTGAGGTTCACACAGATTTACAATAATTATCTGTACTTATAAAGATCCCCGGCTAATCACTGTAATGACAGGCACCGCTGACTTAAATCCTGATTGATTTGTGATGATGGACCAGCTGAACTTGTTTCGAAAAAGTTCGAGGCTTTTGAAAGAGGTGTTCTGAGTGTTGTAGGTGGAATATGAATCTTTAAAATCCAGTGAAAGGATGAAAGAACCTCTAGAGCATTTCTAAAGGTCAGTGAGATGTAGGTGTCAATGAGGCTATCAGCATGTTGTAGGAGGTTGTAGAAAAACTTTTACTTTTTTTTGTATTTTTCTAAGTGAGGAGACAAAAAAAATCCCCCCATAGATATAAATCAGTGGGGAATTTTTTGATTTAGGTGGTTTTAGTGCTTAGGAGGGCAAAAAGAGTGTCATTTGCCTTAAAGGCACTTTTAATAAGGGCTGAAGACGAGAAGGTTGCTGCAGGTGACTAAACTTTTTCAATTTTAGAGTCTGGAAAGCATTAGAGAATGGAAATTAAATTAATATTGTTTATTTCAAACAGTCCATGTGAATCCAGTGGGGTTGAATGCATTAACTAATGAAATGAATGAAATTGTTTCAGCAGAGGCCGAGATCACTGCTGTTCCCTTTTTCAATCTATTATCTGATGGCAGCGTGTCACCTATTATGATCCATTTAATATCCAGGTCAGTCCTAAAAAGACCTGCATTATTAAATGCACAAAGTGAAATTGCTGCTCCTGCTGACTAATTCATTAAGATTTATCTATGTGAAATTAGTTGTGATTAGGGCTGGGTGTCACCACTAATTTCCTGAATTGATTCGACTCGATTCAAAACAGCCTGATACGATTCAATATCGATTCATTTACAGATATTTATGTAACAGAGCCTTCTTGAATATCAAAGACATTCTCAGATAACAGAGTCTGTTTACATGACTATTAAAATCACATATCAGGGAGTAATCAGATTACTGTAATAATCTGATCTGACACATCCACATGCACTTCTAAAATATATTTGAAAGTCGCTCTAAATATTCTTAATGTTCAGATCTCAAGTAACATGTTGATGTTAATGAAACCTACAAAGAGTATTGGATCATTTTAAGTTATATTATGACTCAGAAATGGATACAATGATTGTTAAGTCAGTTTGTTCAGAAGTGCACGTTCTTGCGATGGGCATGCCGCTCTAAACGCAACACCAGAGCAAGAGAAATACTCAGGCTGCTCCTCACTGGAGTGTTTCCATCTTCCCCTCCCCGGGAGAATTAAAAACTCATTTATTTGTCTGATTTTCGGCTGGTTGACATGTTTTCCGGCGCGAATAAAGAGAAAAAGTGTACTCATGTCCTTGTGCAGGATCTTGACAACTTAATAAACCTGAAACAGACTAATTAAAATCTGATAAGCAATCAGCAGTCAAGATAAAACTTACTTTAATAAGTTTAAAAAAAACTTAGATAAAGGGAAACAACAGTATATGGGGGTGCATGACAAATTTCGCTGGGATTTTTCTAATTAAGTCACCAGTGATGCATTAACAGCCTCATTTCCAGGGAGCAGTCTCAACCAGAAGACCTTTGATAAATCCACCGGTCCTCCATCTGTGCAGCACCGAAGCAAAGTTAGCAACTTAGCGGAGCATTCAGCACATAAAGATACCTGCTGAAGACAAATCAGAGGTTTAAATAGCAATTATTAAGATGGATTAAAAGTAAATCAAAGTAAATGTTAGTCTCTCTGAGTGTGGAAATGGATTGTTAATAAATGTCCAAAATGGGGTAGGGAAAAAAAAATCACTTGCAGGTTTTAACACTATCTATTGTGAAAAGCTGCAGCTTAACATCATTGCATTGCAGAAAAAAACCCTCAGTTCATCAGAAACCCACAGAGCTCAACACTACTGGCTTTGACATTTTCATCATCATTTTCTGTTGCAGCTGCTTGCTAATGGGACATTAAATCAGCACAACTCCATCAGAGCGGTCTTCACTTTGCGGCTTTCCGTACGTCAGTACAGGCAGACTTAAGATCCATTAAAGTAATCACAATAATCATTTTTGCCATTTCTCCTGGAAACTGGTCCATTGGCTTTCTCCAAGTGTGCGACCTCCTGAGTGACTTCCAACAAATGTACTTAAAAGTCTGAACTCTACATCTGGGCTTCCCTGAAGAGTGGAGCTCAGGCTGAGCATGCAGAGGCCGAATTAGTGTATAAATTGAAAATACACACATTCCCACAAATCATCTTTCTACTCACATATGCGCACATACACACAGACAAACATTGGCATTTACCCAGCACCTTGTCCTTGGTTCGGCAGTGAGCTCGTCATTCTGCAGAGTGCAGAGTTGGACCGCACTATTGATTCCCTGCTATTAAGGCCAGAGCACTTGTTAATCAGTCGGTCAGACAGCCAGTCAGCCAAAAAGCCATCAGACAGCCAGTCAGGCAGCCGGGATGGTAAGTCAGGCAATCTGTCAGCCGGATGCTCAATCATATAGTCATTTGCTTCAAAGGATGTGGTGAGTTAAAGCATCCAGCAAAGACAAAGAATACAGATTAGTGCTGCAGCTTGCTGTAAGTGCATGCGAAAATGCAATAAATCTAAAAGCAGAACTCCCTTTTTACCGTTAATGTGCACTGATGAAGCCATTAAAGGTGCTCAATGTGGAAACAAATGTTTTAAACAGGGGTGTCAAATGTACGGCCCAGGAACCAAAACTGATTAGCCAGAGGGCCCAATCTGACCCGCGGGATGGATTTGATGAATGTGAATATGACATTAAAGACATTTCTTTGTCCTAATTTGTCCACATAAGTTTGCATTTTATATGTTTAAATATAAAATGTTTCCCAGGCAGAGGGATAACTTGTTATACAGTTCATATTTTTCTTACTTAATAAATCTGACTTAAGTTCGTATGATGATGTGAGTCAGTTCAGATGATCAGGATTACTATGTAGATGTGGAAATGTACATTTGGAATAACCTTTAGCTCTTGAAAAGTTAAGGCTACATGCTCCATGAGAAGCGAGAGCTTTGTTCTTGTTCTTTAGGCCACAAGAACAAAATGACGTTATTTCCTGAAGATAAATAAGGTGGTTCAGGTTGTTCATGATGGTTTTCTAAAAAGAAAGTTCATTAATAGAAACATCTTGATGATGCACTTGTAATGCACAAAATCCAAAGGAAAAGTTTTGTTATTTGTATGTTCTTAATCTGCTATTGTACTGGTTTGGCCCACTTGAGGTCAAACTGCGCCATATGTGGCCCCTGGACTCAGTAGAGTTTGAGATCCCTGGTTTAAATCTAAATTTCAGCTGTCATCAGAAGTGGAAAACAGAAACACTGGTGATGTTATATACCTGCTGAGACATTCAGCTGAGATACGTTTTACTTTAATACCCCTCTTTACCTCCTTTGTTGGCTCTAGCGCAAACTACATACAGTGACTCATGTCCTATCTTAGCAGCACAAACAGTCACAAAAGAACAAAACAGAGCATAGCGATGACTAGAAGTTAGTGAAAAGCAGAGCTTCAGCAATGGTGGAAGTTCCTGGTAGGTGAACATTACGTTCACCACCATCCGCTTGCACAACGAAAACACATTTAAAAGCAAAAATAAACGATGGCAAGAAAAACAAGCAAAGCTAGAGAAAATTTTGGTGTCGGACTGAAATTTGATGCAGAACTTTCTTCATTCCAGCTTTTCTTCTGGACCGTGAATGCAAGTTTATGTTGTAGCATTAACTTCTCTTGCAACCGTGCTTATGCTAAAACTGAGCAAATGTAAACTGCAAACATCTGCTGCAGAGACATCATGTCTGGAAGATGACAATGAGGACTACTGGTGATTTTCCAGGCACATTCCAGTCAGTAGTGAATAAAGAGGCAGCAGAACTGATGAAGATTTTTTCCCCCTTGAATAATCAACGTCAACCATTACTGAACTGTCATGGTGACCTTAAAACCTGGCTAAAGTTGAACTTTCTCGATTTGAATAAAAATACGACTGAAGTCATTTAGTTTGGAAGATCAAATCCACCTGACAGGTTTGATAGCACTGTTGGACCTCTGGCTCCATACAGTTGCTCTGCTGTCAAAAATCTGGGGGTGATTTTTGGCAGCTCTTTTAAGTTGGATGATGGCAGCTTTTTCCAAGTTAGAGGGATTTCCAAGGTGAAGTGTTACCTTCTCAACCAAGAGATTTAGAAAAAGTTAATCATAATTTTATCACTTTTCAACTGGATTGCTGTAATGTGTTATATATTGGTCTGAATAAACTGTCTCTGTACTGTTGCAAAAAGATGCAACTTATCTTTTAACTGGTCTGAAAAAGTATGAATGAACACTGGTAATCGCTGCAATCTGCTTCTATATTGATTTTAAGATTCTGTTGTTGACTTTTAGGCTCTGATTTACTAACATCCCAAATAGTGAACGTAAGATTGCGTGTGCCAAAAATAAATTGCACCTGATGTGTTTCCATGATTTGCAGGTGATCTACTAAGATTGTTTGCACAATTGATAACAGGCGTAAACAGCCTTTTTTAAATGAGGATTTAGCGTGTGCAAATTATTCGCAAGAAATGTGCAAATGGAAAACAAATGGAGATCGAAATATTAGTAGAAGAGGCAAATATAAATATAGCAAAGACATCTTAATGTAACCAGGACCGCAATGGGAGGGTATTTGCCAAAAAGTAAATGCAGTTGGAAAAACAAGAAGAACACCAGATGAGGTTAAGAAGAGATTACAAGATATTGGATGAACAACAACAAAAAAAAAGAAGCTCATGATAAAATCTCTGCAAATAAGACAGGTGGGGGGGGGGGGGCCGACAGAGGAGATTCCTCTGACAGATATTGAGCAGCAGGTGCAGCTCACTTTCTGCGAGGAGTAGATAACCTGAAAACCCGGAGCATGACATGCTAGAGCCGGCTGTAGGTATGTGCATAGACTGAAACATGTTCTGTTAATGACATCATTGTTGTTATAGACATAAAAAATATAAATGCACCTCCTTTGGACGTTTGTTTAAACAATAGTTCTGATTTTACCATTCACACAAATTATGTGTTTTTATGTAAAGATTTTTTTCCAGAAGTTCAGTCATTGCCTCCCACCGGCCATGAGAAAATATTCTGAATCAGACTGATGCTGTTCTGCAATTCTGCAGCTTTTAGCTGTTGCCTCTCATCCATCTGTAGCTGTGTGCATCTGAGCCAGTTAACGCCTGCCTTTCAGAAGCACTATAGGCGCAAAAACAAAAAATGCAAAACAGCAATCTCTTCCATGTTTAGTAAATCCCGTTGCGCGTGCAAACTGATTTATTTGCATCTACTCCTCCCAGTATTTTGCGCCTTCTGGCAGAAACGCCCAGATTGCATATTCATTCAAGGCAAAAGTGCAAAATGCATTGCGGCGCTATTTCAACGGTTTTATGGGCGCATTCCTCTTTGTGCCAGGTTAATAAATCAGCTGCAGCATGTTTTTACGCCGTTATCAAGTTTGCGCATGTTTTAAGTGACACAAACCTTTGATAAATCCGGGCCTTAGAGTTTTAAACGGACTGGCTCCATCTTATTTAACAGATCTTATCAATATCAACACCCCTGTTAGAGCACCATGTTAAACCAGACAGTTTCTCTTAGAGGTTCCAAGATCCAGATTCAAACTGAGGGGGTGATAAAGCCTTTGAAATCCCTCCATCTATTGTCTATACCCGCTTATTCCAATGCACGGTCACAGGAAGGGCTATATCATGTGAGAATCAAATTCCATGCAGGACAGGTCACAAGTCCATGCAGGGCCAGCTTTTTCAACGCCTGCCCCAAATCTGTGAAATACTTTACATTTCTTGATATGCACTGCTCACGCCATAGATTTACATAAATTATTGCTAAAAGTCTTCATCATAGGAACTATTTTTTCTGTCTGAAATGACTTAACCCAAATAAATTAAGTATGTATTCACAACTACAAGGGCTGGATGTACAATCTTCGTCTCAAAAGAAAGCTAAAACATATGAGATCACTACAGAAGTGTCAGAATCAAGATATAGGCTACTGTGCAAGAGTAAATTCACCTGGAACTCAGTAGAAAATTTTGATGGTTTTCTCCTCCTAAAATAAAACCACAATTCTTTCAGTGAAAACCAGAAGACAGCAGCAAAATTCTTCTAGGAATTTGTAATGTCTGATGTGTAAAAGTAGAAGCTAAAAAAGTGAAACTGAGCAGTTTTCCAGATGTTTTAATAGAAGTATTATGCATGCAAATATCTCAGGAACCCATCAGCTGGTGTTGATTATTGACACCTCTATCAATGGTCAGAGTCAGAATTGAGGGATAGCTCCCAAATTCACCTTGGAAACACCATGAGGATCCAGAAAGAAGTGAACCCCAAGACGGTATATGATAGGAAGAGTGAATACTTCACTATAAAACCCTCTTTATCGTCATGGAAACTAGCAGGACCTTCATGATTCATTTTAAACAAAGGCAGTCATAGGAGAACACATTAGCAGTTTTTTTGGGGGAGTGGAATAAAACTTTTGACCACAAAACAGCAAAAGTAAGACATGATTTATTATTTAAGGATTTTCTTTCTTTTTGTCTTTGGCTGCAAGCTCACAGAACCTTTTTCCACACAGTGATTAGACCTTAGAGGTTAGCAGAAGCACCAAAGTGTACAGTGCTGATCCCATATTCTTGTTACATGCTCATATAATTGCTTGGGGTTTGAACTGTGTTGGGTTTGGATGCCAATGCTTGGTAGTGTCTATTAGCTGATTTTTTCTCTGTAATTTTGGTATGCTACTGTTAGGATGGGTGCTTCATAGTGTGAGCAAAGATCTGTTCTGCTTGTATCCCAACCTTCCCCCTGTACAGAGAGTCCTCGTGAAGTAGAGGGTATAGCCACACTATTAAACTTTGGGAGATTTTCTCACTTTGGTACCTTCTGACAAAGGCTAATTCGGCATCCATCTTGAGTCCTGTCTCTTCTCTGAGCTCTCTCCAGCCAGTAAAAGTTATCCAGATCTTGACTCACAGAGTTTTAAGGTCAGAAAAATATGTAGTGTTGCTTTAAAGATACTCAGAGTCAAATTCCTGGTACAAGTAAAAGCTTGATTTAAAGGGATACCGTGTAACTTTTGGCCACTAGAGGGAGCTAAACCTGTAACTTCCCACGGGCCACATGGCACTGTTGCAAAGTTAAACAGTTTCCATCCGTGTTTTGGATAGGTTTGTGGCTGACGTAATTCAGATTCAGGAATTTTCCAAAGGATTCTTCACCATTGAAGGATAGGGTTCCTGGTGGATGTATCTGACTGAGTGCTTCTAGGTATATATGTATCCATTTTATCTCCCGGTTGTTATGAAAACGTCAGCATTAGCCCGTAGCTAATGGGACATTACAGCGTATGGAAACCATAAAACTAAAACAAACCAGTTGCTAATTGTTCTGTTACTTCTTTGATATTTACATGAGTTATAGGAAAAGCATTTATTGCATAAAAACCCGCATCAGTTACGCAAAATGTTTAGGGAGTCACGTTAGCTTTGGTCTATTGTTTATTGCTGTCTGCTGTTGTTTTGAATAAACACTGGCTGGAAAATGTGAAAAATTTCATCACATTTTGGTACGTTTGTACAACACGCAACAAGCTAACTTACCAGTCTAATAATACTGAGGCAAACAGAAAGAGGAGTTTGAGTCCACATACTCCTCAGACGCTGTTTTCACCTTCTTACTTCGTTCAGCCATGACAAACTTTGGTTCGAAGAGGAAGAAAAAGTAGCACAAAGCAGAGCCCTCTGTGTTTACAGACCGTAAAGTGCTTCAGGTCACATGATCCCACGAGTGCCGGATCCACTCCTGCAAAGTTACAATGTCTGGTTTCTGAAGAGGGCAGCCCCCCCAGAGCGCCAACACGCATCAAACACTGAATATTGATCCCTGAAGTCATCCATTATTACTCACATTCGGCTAATATTTGGGTCAACAGTTACACAGTATCCCTTTAACAAAAACATAGTATTAATGAAAATACAGCTCCCTGGTGAAACTGCCCTCTTGTGGTGAGAACTTTTAAAGCCCCAAACCACAAAACCCTTCTTTAATAACCTCCTTATGTGAGGTGAATTGTCCCTGCTCTTAATACTTCTGAGGACACTATAATTTTTATTTTTACTTTATCAGCTTTAAAAACAGCTTGTTTAGATTCAGGCACAGACTAAGATTCAGATTAAATTGGGGGAAAAAACTAAACAAAAAAAAAAAAAAAGCATTTCATCAACTTGCAAGAAGGTGCAGCTTTTCCATCCACCTAAAACTACCACTGAATGTGAAATACCACCCTTTATGTCTCCTGCAAAACGTCTTTGTGAAATTTTAGAGCATTGTTGAACTACTTTGTCACAACAAAAAAGTCAACTAGCAAGAATGAACAAACGTGAGGTTTATCAGGCATTAAGTATTTCTCAAACAACACGGAAATCTTTTTTAACTTTCAATCCCAAAATAATCTGATACTAACTGAACAAAGGCAGGAATATGTCAATACCTTAGATTTACTAATAAAGTCAGTTGCAGCAGCGCTCCAACAATGATGCCACAGTCTGAAGCCACAGCTGTATTTACAGAGTGTGAAAAAAACATGAGCTGGTATTTGCAGTGTTCACAACTTGTAGAAAGTAGGTGCTTGCTGGGGAGAAGTTATAAATTACTGATTAAAATGAATTGAACATGACCCAACATCTGTGAAACTGCACTGAGATCTTTTATAAATAGTGCGGATTAAACAGCATTAATTGTGCAAAAGAAATGGAAGATTATCTAAATCCTCCACGCAGGGAGAGATGTGACAGGAGAGCTGTTCCATAAACCAAGACAGGCTTTCAATGCTGCGCTGCC
Organism: Leptatherina wallacei; assembly: GCA_028567055.1. NCBI lineage: Eukaryota > Metazoa > Chordata > Actinopteri > Atheriniformes > Atherinidae > Leptatherina > Leptatherina wallacei. The sequence continues at coordinate 4,033,354 of JAOXYM010000010.1, read as the reverse complement.
TTCTCCGTTTAGCTTAATAGAGTACATTGTGATCAATAGAGAAAAGTGCTGTTTCTCCTGAAGCCTTGGCTTTGATCTCATGTGAAAGTAAACAATTTTTTCTCAGGAAGCTCTCCGAGTGGACTGGATCTGATGATGCACTCTGGTTTTTGCAGTGAATCTAATGAAGCGTGGCAATGTGCTCTGCATTGCAGAATAGAACTTTTTTATTGAGTTACCTGGAAGTGATTGGGGCCAAATAAAAGCGTTACAACACTAGAGGTGCATGTCAGAAAATCCACATACATCCCAGAACCTCTTGTGCTACAGGTAAGAAACCAGAACCTGCTGGTGGTTGGGTTTTTGTGAGTTTATTTTCCACTCTCTCCTCTCTCCTAATGGCTGCTCCCTCAGACCCGAGCTTAGTTCAATATTGTAAAATATCTACTTATCAATAATTCAGAAATACAGACTGAATGCTTCACGTGAAATGTGACCTGCTCTCTTGTTCACTTTTGTTCTTTCTAGCACTACCAAACAGCCTAGTTTTCTTTTTTCTTTTTTTCTAGTTTGCTTTCATTTTCTAGCTCCCACCTCGTTTCTCCTTCCCTCCACCTCTGCCTCCCAAACAATTCCACTTGTATGCTTCTTCTTTATACCTCTTGCTAAATCTGTCTCTAAGTAGGGAAGTCCAACCTCTGATTAAACACACAGAGGTCCAGGTCAGTAGTGTCCCTCATAGGTCAAAACAAATTACTTCACTGAATCTGAATGAAGGACGTTTTTTTCCCTGTCCTGCTTCAATGTTTTGGTCTTCCACACCCAAAAGATGTCATCAACTTATGGAGAGAAACTAGTCTCATAATGGTTAATAATGTGTAAAGCACGATTTCAAATGTGTAAAACCATATTGTGAGCAACTTAGGGTACTTGAAAAAGCAAATCCATGAAATTTGAATACATATAATAACTTTACGCATGCACACACACATTACAAAATGCACAAATATCAATATTTTACCTTCAACCTTAAGGATGTGATCATTTTAATGTTTGCTAAATGACCTGATGTGCACAAATCCCATTACATAACTGCACAGATCAGCTTGTGGAGCTTAGAGACTCCAGGCTACTCGCAGTTACACAAATACATGGTGCATTTAAGTGGTGGTGGAAAGCTTGGTCATCTGGACTTTTATTGGATTTGAGTGTTATTTTCTTCTATAGTTATCTTAAAGTGGGGATGATGCTTTATATGACAAAACAGGTCAGTGTGTCCAGATTACAAGATAGATAGATAGGTAAATGGATGGATGGGTGGATGCATGATAATGCCCGCAAATAACTTAAAAAAACAAAACAAAAAAAAACTGCTACAACAATAATTTCCCTGTAAGAGGGATAAATAAAGTATTTTTCATTTC
>JAOXYM010000010.1:4010752-4026611 GCA_028567055.1 Leptatherina wallacei | reverse complement strand
TATATATATATATATATATATATATATATATATATATATATATATATATATATATATATATATATATATATAATTTTGTCATAAAAGGATTGTTTTACTTTTTTCTTATGTTGCAACTTATAAACTTGAGATACACATGCATCATCAGCCACTTTATTAGGTACACCTGTTCAATTGCTTGTCAACGCAAATATCTAATCAGTCAATCCCATGGCAACAACTCAGTGTATCTAGCCATGTAGACGTGGTCAAGATGACTTGTTGAAGTTCAAACTGAGCATCAGAATGAGGAAGAAAGGGGATTTCAGTGACTTTGAAAGTGGCATGGTTGTTAGTGCCAGACAGGCTGGTCTGAGTCTTCAAAAAACGTCTGATTTACTGGGAAATCGCCTTACTAATGTCCATACCGTGCCAGGTTTCCACTGTAAATTTGAGGGGACAAACCAAACGCTGACTCTTTTTTTTTGCCTTTATCCTCACTAGATCCTACACAGTTAAAAAATAGACATGATTTAGATTTAACAGCCTCCCAAACACTTTGGACACTGACAAACGAAGATATCATAAAGTTAGATCAATGGAGGATGCTATCACGTAGAAAGAGTGGCAATAGTCCATAGGGCTGGGTCATATGGATCACAAATCATATCATAACATTATTTGGCTAAATCAGTGTTTCTCGATCCTGGTCCTCAGGACTCACTGCCCTGCACGTCTAAAGGCCCATTTCCATCAGGCGCATGTGCGGTGCGTTCCACCTGCACCGCGACCTCCGCAACTAATCACACCCGTTTTACAATGGTGTGGTTCACACCGGGCGCGCTGCAGTGCGTGTCAAGAAGCGGATCGTTGCAGCTCTCCGCTAAATATAGGCACCAGGTCTATTTTTGATGGAGCACGCATCCAGAATGCATCGAGCTCAGCAGTTGAGATAGGACCAGAGAGGAAATCAGACACGGCATCAACAGCTTTGCGATCGCTGAACTATGTAAACATTACGTCATTGCAAGTTACAACTGTGTAATTAATGACAACAAGAAACACAATTAAACATGTGGACAAAATAATCCAATTGAATGGAGTTACTCATGGAAGTAGCACAAAATTCATAAAGATGGATCCAAAAGACCAGGAAATGAACCTAAGACAGGCTTTTGTTTCTATATGCAGCCTTTTTGTTCATGGGTGTTATCGCCTAAAATGACGACATCAAGCGTGATCTCACAATTTACGTCTGAATTTGTGATCTTACAGATGCAGCAGAGAGGACTGCACTCACGGGCGCTCTGCATCTGACACGCGTCCGGTGTGAATTGGAGCACTGCAGAGGTCGGAACGAAACCGCGACGCAGCCGGAACGCAGCGTACACACGCCCGGTGGAAATGGGCCTTTTGATGTGTTCCTACTCCAACACACAATTCAGATTAATGAAATTCCTCATCAAGTTATCTGCATCCTGTTGACGAGCCATTAATTTCATTCAGGTGTGTTAAAGAAGGGTTACCTCTAAAACATACAGGCCAGTGGGTCCTGAGGACCAGGATTGAGAAACACTGGGCTAAATAAAGATATATGATAATATCTTGATCATTTTTTCCCTGTTGTAGCAGTGCTGCTACTCTCAGGGTTCCTTTGCAGCAAAACAGCCTAACATATGAAGGTAACATTTAAACGTTTATTTGGACTACTGAGCAGTAAGACAGCCAGCCCTGACCATCTGCTCCAGTCTCTATCCTCACTTCCTCTGGGCCTCAGCACACTACAGCATATAAAGACAGACTGATGACTGATGAGGTGCAGCTGTGTCAGTCTGTCTCCCTTGCCACCACAGCCCCTCTCCCCCCCTTCAACTTAGCCCAACCACACACACCACCACACCTTAAAGCAGGGCTACTCAATTCGGTCTTATGAGGGTGCAACATTGCTACTTTGGTGTTCAGAGGGAAAACTCTGTTGTAAAGGGTAGAACAGGCCAGTCGTGCTCCAACCTTTAGTCGAAACCTGTTTAAAATAAAACATATCTCTTTAACTTTGAATCCAAACCATGTCCAAATAACGGAGCCACCAGGTCCTCTTCAACAACCTGCTTCCCGTCTGTGTCCGTTTCCATGTTACAGGAGTGAGCAGTGGGGTAACATGTCTTTAGAAATCAGAGGGTCACAGCAAATGGTTAAATCTGGAGACGGTCCTCGGTTAGAAGAAGCTTGTCATAGAATATATTGTCCATCCAATTTTCTGCCACTCAGGAGGCATTGTATATGTCCATCGGTATAAAGTTGAATCAACTTCCCGCAATGACAAGAGACTTTTAGAGGTTCTTTGTCCCCCAAGGACTGCTACATCCATTTCTCCCTCATGGACAGGAGCTGTGAAAGTACCAAGGAGATATTTGACTTCCTGGTCAGAAGAACTTTCTGAAGCCGAACCTTGTTGTCTGGTCAGTTTCACAGCCTTTATCTCACGCTTCATTTCCAAAATGAGATAACTTTACATCATGTTCGCCTCAGGAAAACTGCTGTTGTTTGTTAAAAGAACATGCATACATAGCCATTTTCAATAAACAGCAGAGAGAGATAGAGAGAGACCATGTACAGATTGAGTGGGATAGAGAATATGTAAAAAGAGGGAGTGGCAATCATAACAAAGCAGAAGACCAGAAAAAAATTACTTTGTTCTTGTTCCCGAGAGGGTATGCTCTAAAACACCTCAGCACAACTTTGTAGGTGGGCGCTACAATGCCAATTCATGTTGCAGTGAAAATGCAGACAACTGCGCTTAAAGAAAATCTATTTAGGTCACAGATCTAAAAACATCCATAGACAGAACAGACGGCGTATGTTGGGTTAAAATGAAGCTTCAAACAGCTTCAATGAAAACTGTAGTCATGATCTTTGATTGGCCCTTTGAAGTGGGGTTGTGTAAAGCACATAGAGTCAAGTCAGTGTCTATCTAAAACAACTCAAGCCTGAAAAATACAGTTAGAGTTTGAGCAAAAGCTATCATTTAGATTTTCACACTTCTACTTCTGGTTCAGACAGTTGTAATGGACTGTGTACATGCAACCTGGACCATGTTGCAACACAGATGTTCTGTGGTAGAAAACACGTAGTAACAAAATAAAGAGCTAAACAATGACAGATTGTCACATTCACGTCATGCATCTCCTGAACTGTAGCCCTGAGGAGATGCATATGATCAGACATTAACCTTCAGGAAACATCTGAAAACCTTGCTAGCAGCAGTATGGCTAGCTATCTTAATTTTTTAAAACCTGATGTTTCCCACTTGCTGTAAATATGTTCCAAAACAGACTCAATGGACTCATCCACTGGCATCAACCACACCCCCCCTTCATTGGTTTCATTCTTATCTCACAAGCTGCACTCAGCTTAAATCTTTCAGGTCAAACCCCTCCTCAGTTACTACAGGTGTGCCCCAGGGCTCTGTTCTGGGGCCCCTTCTTCTCATCGCCTATCTCCTTCCCCTCGGCAATATTTTCCAAAAATTCAATATTCACTTCCACTGCTTCGCAGATGACACTCAGGTCTACCTTTTCAGCTAGCCATACTCCCACCCCCGTCCCTCACCTCCTGCTAATCTGACATCAAATCCTGTTTCACCTCAAACTTCTTGAAATTAAACAGTGAAAAAACTGAGCTCCTCCTCATTGGCACCAAATCAACATACTTCAAAGTCGACAGCTTCTCCTTTACCAATGACTCTTCAGTCTCCCCTTCCCCTCAAGTTAAGAGTCTGGGTGTCATCCTCAATAGCACGCTGTCATTCCATTCCCATATCAATAACATCACCCGGTCTGCTTACTTACACCTCCGCAGATCGCCACTCCTCCCCGCTCCCTCAGATACTCCTCCTCCATCACCGCCTCAGCACCATGGGGAGCAGAGCTTTCAGCCGCTCTTGTCCCAAACTTTAGAACTCTTTACCACCTAACATCCAGAATATTGACTCTCTCTTTATCTTCAAATCCAAACTCAAGACTCACCTGTTCAAGATCGCCTACTCACTCCAACCACAACTACACTGTCCCCAGTTTCTTCTCTATGTTGATTTTATCCATTGTTGATTTATCTTGTTTGTTGTATGTTATAAAGTGTCCTCAAGTTTTTTGAAAGGCACTTTTAAATAAAATGCATTATTATTATTATTATTATTAATATAAAATGGCCAATTTGGAAACCTCATTTAAACTGTTCTAAAACCTTCAAATTTGTTCTGCTTCACTTTACAGAGTTGGTATATTGAACTATGATTTGATAGAGATTTGGAGCTACAGCTGCATTGTTGCAAAGGGATATCAATATTCATCCTGGAAGTTAGGGTGGGTAATATATCAAGTATACTCTGTGCAATATATAAAATGGCTATATAGCGAACACTAAGTATGAATTATCGCAGGTGTGATTTAAGCATATAAGATTTTCTTTGTACTTTGGCTTCTCTCACTCACAGCAGACAGACAACACACTCCCCGCCCATCCAGAAAACTCTCCTACGCACATGCATATAGTTTCAGGAGACACAGGAAAGAAGCTCAGAGACATGGAGTACTCCCATCAAGCTAGTTTATGAGCTATAAGAGATGGAAGATGAATGTGAGATGTCCATTTTAAGCCATAATAGGCCTCAGAAATGACTTCAATTACAAGGAGATTCTGATTGTTCAGCTGTGCGTGTTCCCCCGGTGGGCATGCAGTTCTCTTCATTACACTGGAGCAGGAGAACTCCTCCACCTGCTTCTCGCCCTCTGGATGCTCCTCACAGGAAAGCGAGTGTTTCCACCCCGGAAACGTTTAAAAACGCAGATATTTCAATCTGTTTTTCAGGTGGTTGACGCAACATCATTTCCGACAAGTGCTCTCTGTATGCTGGTGTGAGTGTGCTCACCTGTGTGTGCACGGCACGGCTTGCAGAGGCCGCAGAGACAAGATGTGTTGCATTGGTATGTCATCATGTCAATAACATAAATAACATCAGGCGGTTTAGTTTTTATGATAAAAGGACAAATATAAACCTGTTGTAGAGGAAAGGGAACATTAAATTACATTTTTTTTTATCTAGCGCTACATAGAAACTAGGGATAAAAATTACATTGTGATTTTCCCAGTTTAGAGATTTCAAAGCATCAAGGTACATGTTGTTTATGATGAAGCCAAAAAGAAATATCTGCCCTGCCTGGAAGAGTTTTGTTTAGTTGTTTAGTTGAACCTGACATTTTATTTCATTTATGCCATGCACCATCTTCATTTATTCTTCACCAGTAATGCATATATCGACAATTACAAATCGTAACATATCTTAACAAATCTCACAAGTGTTCCCTTTACTATGACTCCAAAAGCATTTAAATAAACCTAGAGGTAGCTAAGATATGCTCATTTTATTATGGGGATGGAATTTTTAAGAAGAGGGCTAATTAACAGGCATAGGCCTCAAAGGGTTAAAGCAAGTACAGTCTATAGATCCCATATCTTGAGGCTATCTCCATTTATACCATGTAGAGTTTCTTTGGTGTATAAATCTTTCTTGATTTAGAAAATTTTGTCCATGAGAGAAAGTTCCCCTGTTTCATAATGTTGCTACTTTGCAGTAACCTATATTCACACAGGGTTTCAGTCATTAACAATTAGCTCCAGGGAGATGCGTAAGTAGGCTAAATTTTCAAAGCAAATTGTGATTTTCTTTTTGTTTTTTGTTTTTTACCTCACCTGCAAAACTCAAAACAACACTTTTTATGTGAGAAATAAACAGGCCATCTGAAACGGATCTAATTAAGATTAAAAACAGAAAGGGATGAAAAGGAAGGAGGAAACTTCCAGTATTGAGATAAATAAGTGAGACAAGAGGTCAGGGGAAAATGTATATTCTGGCTCCGCATTAGCTGAGCTGAAATTTTGCATACCTGGGGGAAAAAAAGGAACATAAGGAGATGGTAATGAATGCAAGTGTTGGCCCACTTATGTAGCCGAGCAAGGTAAATCAAAACACACACCTGTGGCTGGAAAAATTAAATCACAAAAGTGAGACATGTACCTCCACTAGTACGTCAGAGCAGGAAAAGACAAACACCCCAACAAAAAACTAAAAACCAACCGGACATGAGCAAAGCAAAGGAGGAAGACCAAGCTTGACAAGTAATTCAAACAAGCTGCAAAAGATTAAATCAATGTGCAATGAAAGGGTAAGTACAAAGGCAGCATGGTGGAAACACTGTCTGAGTGCTCTGACTCAAGAGTGTGTGTGTGTGTGAGAGATTTCCCAGGAGGTAATTGATGAGAATGATGACTGTCTTACAGGAACAGGACATCCAAGATAGGAACCATTATCGCACGATGAAGCAGGCACAGAGGTTTTCAGCTGCTGTTTAAAAAGCCCTCCACACAGATAAACGCACACATCGACATGTGCATGTGTGTGTATCTCTGAAAGTATGTGTGAATGCCAATATGAGAGGATTTGCCTCTGTGTATGAACACGCCTGCTGATATGAACGATTAAACTTGCATCTGTCTATGAATTGATGCGTCCAATAGAGGGCTTAATGCCATCTCTTCTCTTGTCACGGTGACTTAAAGTGGCTAATAGAAAGATTAGCACAGTGCTGTGTTTGATGGATAACAATCTCTCCTGACAGGTGTACATGTTAACACACACGAGGGCAGAGGAAAGCCTGTGAGCTGTAGGTGGATTTCTGATGCTTAAAGTCGGCTTTCAGCAAAATGACATTTCGATTTGGTGAAATCTTTGTGCATTCATAACAGAAATGCAGTTTTTTTCTGTTTCTGTCATTTCAATTCAAGCTGTGACACACAGAATATCCTAAAAACTGTCAACGTACTGAACCCGACTGAGTAAATACTGTATTAAGGGTTCTTTTAACAGAGGATTATGGGGGCTGTTTGCTGTAGAAGAAAATGATGATGATGATGCAATTGACATGGTGTGACTCTGTATTCCTATAAGCACGTCTTATTTGGGTGGCCACTTTCAGACAAGTAAAAAAAGACTTCCATCCAGGGACATGAATCAATAGATCAATGAGTTGTGTGTATGTTTACATGATATTAGAGAAAAAAAATGTACTTAGCCAAATATGGAAAGATAATGTGGTTGGAACACTGTTTTGTATAACACTATATATATATATATATATATATATATATATATATATATATATATATATGATGTAGAGATGATGTGCTGTAATTTCTGAATAACTGATGGTTATTCATCACAATTATGAGAAACAAGAAAAGAAAAGAAAACTAAGCTAGAGTAGCAATTGAGGCTGTTCTGGCTTCACCGAAGTGTTTACATTTTATGTTGCAGACTAGACCTAGATGCTGATAATAATGTAAGCAGCCACCTAGTGGGCATTTTTGTAACTGCAGGTGTAGAGAAACCGGGAGCTTTACATAATTTTTAGTAGGTCACAGGATTGGCTGCTGAGCACATGGTGCTAAAACTACTTCTTGCAACGCTTGCGTCTCGGACATTATTTGTCTGTAAGTACACGTTTTGTCATAAATGACTATTTTTCTCTTGCTTTAAGTAGTTTTTAGTTTGGTCATTTCTTTGTGTGTAGATTTGATTTGACCATTCTAGCCCTTAATCTGCATGTGCTTTGTGGGCAAACTGGTCTGCAGCTCATATGTTTTTCCTTGTAACTTACATATTTTATTGAAAGATGATGTGTTACATGTGTTCATTGCCTTATGTATAGCTAATGTACATTTTTATTTCTGTGCTGTGTTACAGTTTTACAACTGAAACAAGTTTCTCAGTAAAGCTCAGCAGAAACATGAAACTGTGGATTTTTTTTTAGATACTTCAAGTTGTTAGCTATCTGTTAAGCTCTGCTCAGTAAGGCATAGCGAGGGCAGCATAGAGACACTTCCATGACTGGATAATGGACATGACATGATAATTTATTTACAGTCTTCTTTCACAGGAGTTTTGATTAATTTCAGTCCCAAGGGTGTGAACTGAGATGGGAAAAAGTTTCCGTGCCTGGAATGAAACTTCAAAAATAAAAAAAGCTTGAGATGTCATGACACAGTCTCATTTGAATTTTTTAAGAAAATGCTGGATGATTTGGAGGCAGTGACGTCTGTTTGTACATGTTCTGCTGGATTTGGGGATTTTAATTTGATTTTGAATTGGATTTTTTTAACCTGAGCCAGTCTGAATGTGTGTTGTTTATGTTTGTTTGTAAAATCTTGGCCAGGACGCTCTTGGAAAAGAGATTTTTAATCTCAATGAGGCCTAAAAAGGTTAAATAAATCAATCAAAAAAAGAAAAAAAGTCAAATTTTTTACTTCTTACTGAAATCATTTGATACTCTTCTTTGTGTCAATTGAATTATTGATCAACCAAATAACAGAATTAAGAAATATACTTTCAAAAAGTATGTGTTTGAGCTGTCAAAGTAAAAGTAAAAGTACAACTAATTGATTGTTAATAGAAGGCAACAGCATTGTGCAACAATTCTGACCCATTACCATTTTTCCAGTGGATGGGGGGGGGGGCACAACATAAAGAACAGTGCGCATACTTTCTATTAACATACCATCTATTAAATTCTCCTGACATGTAATTGGGAAGACCTGGAAACGTGCTGTATTTATCAAGCAGACTAACTAGGGAGGAGTTGCAGTTTGCATCGTCTTTGCTGAATATTTATCTCCTCATTGTTTTCAAGAGAGGAATAATAAGAGAAAATATAAGAAAGATTGATTATTGACTATTTGCGATTGTTAGTTTTAGATGGAAAATTACTCTGCCTGTAAAAAAGTAAGCATAAAACGCCACAAGGTAGACTTCGTTAAATGTATGCTGGCTTTTCTATCATTAGCTTCTGTTGGCAATGACAGCTATCACTGGATTGCTTTGATGCTGGAGAAAATGGGCAGATTCTCAGGCAACGTCTGACACCAAATCCTTTCAAAAGCGTGTTTCAGCTTAACTGAGTCATGACTTTGAGAAGTTCTTTGAACTTTGGGAAGTTTCTTTTTTTTAATTGCCCCCTCAGGCTGTGAGCCCCAACCACTGCTGCTATCACTGACCGTGCTGATAATTGGTTATATCAGGAAGTCAAACTAATTAATTTCCCCTTGTTTTCAGTGAAGATGCACACAACACACATAATGTATGTGCACTTTGTTTTTAACAACACAGTAATTATTCCTCAGGCTTTTCCCACTTTTCCTGCTCTTTCACAACCCAGTTGGCGAGTTAAGAGTTTCTGTGACAACTCATTCACTGACTCAGCTTTGAGACCGGGTGGTTACTTCGCTTCCCTTGGACATGTCCGTCGTTTCTAAGCATAATTCTACACGCACAGAAGCCATTCTCAAAGATCCTGCCCACCCTGGTCACTCACTGTTCTCCACTCTCCCCTCAGGCAGACCGAGAACCATGATAGCATGCACAGACAGAATGAGACAGAATGAGGAACAGAGCGGTCTTTTGAAGTGGAAGACTTCCCCTTCAAAATCTCCTCAACTTGACACTGCAGCGGTGGAATAACAAGGTGGTCCTGAACCGATTCAGTTTGAGCTGTTAGCGCTGTAGCCCCAGCGCTGGCCTGTGGTACCAGCGCTGGCAGCTGCAAGAAGTCCCCTGCAAGTTGCCGCTGCCATGACTTGAGCTTGCTGTCCCTTATCAGGATCAGTCTGCTGTTACTTTAACACCCCTCAGAAGCACAAATCCGTCCCATTGCAGCAATATTTTCTCAAAATCTCTGTAAAAGTCTGAAAATCGGAAACTGGTGAATCTACATCAGATAACAAGTTCATATCCGTACACATGCATCAGAAGGCACGGTTTCTATGCCTGCAAGGCGAGGACCCGCCTTTTTGTGCATCAAGAAGGAGGTGGCTGAATTTTTTACGTCTTTTTTTGTGATGTACAGGAGCAAAAAGTACAGCTCTATATCAAGTTTTGAGTGTGAAAAACAAAAACTGGTTTTACCCTGTAGGAGGCGTTTTGAGTCATTTTTGATCCACAAAACACCAATTTTTGAAAGAAATGAAAAAATACTATTTTTAACAATAGTATAGTTGGTTCTCATCACAAAAAAGTTATACTATGTTTTTCCAGCCCAAAAAACACATTTTAGTGCTTCATAAACAAAATATGCTGCATATGAAAAGAAATGCTAGCCGGGAAAAGCTGCAAGTACAGAGGAGCGTTGCAAATATAGAAACATGCTGTAAATACAGAAACAAGCCGCAAATACAGAAACGAGCTGAAAATACTGCTGCAACGTTAACACTCCGGATACACAAAGGTTATTAAAGTTTCTACTATAGTTACGTAAATCATTTAAATCAGCTGATCTTTTTTATAATATTGTACAAGATTAAGGGGACATTTTTTTTTTTTAAAAAGGTATCTTTTTGTAGTTTCTCTCTTGGGTTATGTCTCTTGGGTGAAAACTCAACTCAATGCCCCTAAAGGAGCATTTCTGTTGTGCGAGTGAATAAGCAGCGTTTTATTCTTGCAGTTGTTTTCGTTTATGCAGCGCTTTTCTTTTTTTGCATCACGTTTCTATATTTGCAGCGATCCTCTGTACTTGCAGCTCTTGCCAGCTAGCATTTCTGTTTGTATATGCAGCGTGTTTTTGTACAAGAAGTGCTTTTGCACTTGTCGGCCATCATACAATACCCTTTAATAACAATTAGATATTAAACTAATTAACTAATTAACTAATAACAATGAATGAATAAAGAAAAATAATAAATGAATAGAATGAAAATAAATACATCAATAGGAGTAAATAAAAGAAAACTTATAAGAAGAATTAATGAATTAGATAAAAATGAATAGAATAAACAAAAGCCAGACGTAGTTTCCTGCAAATTTGCGACAACAGGCATCAGGGGTTAAAGGGAAAAACATCCCTTTTCACTAATATTTTCCCTTTTTCACCATATTTGAGCTATTTTACCAACTAATTAATCTAACTGGGATCATGACAGGAGGATAATGGGGAAAAACTCTAATCCAATAACTGTATGGTGCTACAGCATCCTACACACTGATGTGCTTTTGCTTTGAAAATATTTTCCCCCACCATCACAAGTTCCTTGGAAGTTTATCCCCAGCAGCTAGGATGCCGTCAGACAGGCTAATCAACGGTGTTTCCCTCAGACATCTGCTGTGATGGCAAGGAGACAACACAAACACAAACAGCTGCAAAAACATCTCACAACATAATGAGAGGTTTCACTTGGATGAGGAGAGCCGACAAGAGGTTAACTCAAAAAGAGCTGTTATTTATAAAGATTACAGGAGTCAAACTGACAGAAAAAAAACGTCCCCCGTCTCTGCTAATATACTGCTCACAAACGGAGAGCTCATTATGTTATCATACACGATCAGACTGGTCCCAGTTTTAATAGGCTGACACACAGTCATTTTGAAAATGGATTACTTTGGTTGAATGACAACCGTTTCAATATCTCCATTTTCTATAAACAGCCTTTTAATGGCCTGAAAAATTAACAGGCGAGCTCTTGTATATCCTCATGCTTGAGATGCCGGAGCCACTTAAAAGAAGAAAAATTTGTATTCTTGTAGAAATTTCCCACCTTAATATAAGATTAGTTAGAAATGAGGGTGAAGCTGGATCCTTCTGGGATGTTGTGTATTTTGTTACTTGCACACTGATGGATGGACCCAAGCAAACTTCATCCAATATCAATTTTGGCAGTGGTTAAAGTTTTGGAAAGTCCAGTAATTGGGTTTTGTAAGTTTTCAAAGTTTGGTAATGAGTTTTTTTTTCTTTACATCAAAATGAGTCCCTGCTGAAATGAGTCAATATTAAATCTTTAATAGATAACCAACCTTCCCCAAGATGGTACATGAGTCTTTTTATTGTGAAAAACTATTGGGGGAAATCTTTTTTTATCCTGCAAGTGCTGTGTTAGATTAAACTTCAGGTACAAAGTTTCCAGACCTTTACGAACACTAAATTATGCTACAATTATGCTGCTTTTTCCTGCAGCCTTTTCATTTCTATATGAACTTACTAGTTCAATATCCTGGTAGATTTTGTTGTACGGACACCTACACACACATAAGACATTCACAAACTTGTTTTTGTATTGCTGAGCTTGTAGAAACACATCTTTGCCTAACTTTAAGTAAAGCTATAACAGCACATCAGCATGAAACATCAAGTCTTTTCCTTAAGGGAGGGAACGTGAGGAGGGAACGTCTAGTTGGTGTTGTCACATTATAAAGTAGGTCCTCACTGAGACAGAAATGTGAAATTCACACACACATGCACACACTCACTAACTGCCCCCTGGTAAATAGCCTCACAGGTCTAATTTTCAGACTTTATTGATCCGGTCACAAAACCAATCTTCTTAGCGAGGCTACACCTACACTAAGGCACCGATCAGATTTCTATTACCTGCTTAATTTCCACTGCAATTTCTCATTATTTCATCGAGTAACTATCGTTCTCCACACCTCCTGCACTGGCTTGAAATTTGCCCTGTAACTCAACAGAAGCATTCAATTTCAAAATTTACCAAATGGGATGTAGAAATGGGTTTTTCTCCTATTAACAGTCAAGTGTGTGTGTGTGTGTGTGTGTGTGTGTGTGTGTGTGTGTGTGTGCAGCTAAGGGGCCAAACAAACACATGGCTGCTTTTTGTACTTTTTCAGCCTTTGGACATAAACAGGGAAACAAAGCTGATATTTAACCATGCACCTCACATACTCACACACACTGTTGTGATAACCGTGGTCACATTAGAGAGACACGAGAAATAAAACATTTTTACATTAATAATCTGGATCACCAAGTTAAAAAATATCCACAGAAAGATAAGCTGGATGTTTTGGGGTGCAGTATGTGGTGCTTGATGTGTTAGTGAAGGGATAAATGACTTCTGGCTCTCTGTGTGGTGGTGGCAGTGGTAGACGGATCTTTGTGTCTGACTGCAATGACTTGTGTCTAGCTCCATGTTGGGGGATGTCAGGGCTGTTGACTTTGGGGCTGGGCATGTTACAGCCTCATCTAGAACCTTCCTCTTTACATAAAAAAAAAAATCTGAAATCTCTCTCTCTCTCTCTTTATTCTTATGTCTTATACAAAATAAGACTGGTTACAGGCTAAATTTTTCAGCCTTGCTAGCCTCCTGTTTAAATAAAACTGAATCATGTAGCTCTAGCTTTGCCAGAGCTAGGTAACTTGGATACTGAGGTACTCTGAGTATGTTCATGGTTTATTTTCAGCTCCAATGTAAAAGTCTTAATCAACTGAGTTGATGTGTAGTTCCTGAATATACTCATGGAAAACTAAAAATGACATTATCTTAAAACTAATCTAGTTCTACTATCTCACTAGATTAGCACTGCTACATAGCTTCATGCTAACATCACATTAATGGTCTTATATTAGTAGTTTTGTGCGTTCACGTTAGGGGAAGGGCTATCTCGATTCTCTTTTGGATGAAGGGGAAGGGCTAAGGGTGAGGGCCAAACAAACGTTCAGACAAAGACAGCCCAGCTAGTTTGCTAACATCTGTAAAGACTCAGCCCTCTGATAACATTTGCTATTTCAATGAACAAATTGTCAGTGTTTAATCAACTTGTTATTGGAGAAGGTATCTGTCTGTAAAATGTTTTGAGACAGGAGCTTGTTGTAACATATGTTACATCCATAAAAACTACAGGGTCGAAGGGGTCGCTGTCTCCTCGTGTTTGTTCTTATTGAAGACGAATGAAAAAATATGCCCATAGCCCAGGCAATTAGAATTATATTTGCTGAGCACCATATTTTTTCTTTTGTTGTCATTAGTTTACCATTTGTTTGTTGACATTCGGTTGTCATAGATACTTGTCGCTTTGTTTGACACTACCCTATATGTTACTGGAGAGACATTTCTGTCTTCCTCCTCCAGTGACCTGTCAATCCCCTGAGGTAGCATCTAGGGTGTCCAATTAGATTTCAGAGGTGGCCACTCCTTTAGCTCCACCCCTGGGAAGAATTTCCTCTGAAAACTGCAGCAATTAGTTTCTGCAGTTCATAACCATCAAAAAGTGTCGTTAAAAGGAAACTGATGGAATACAATGGTTAACATGGTGTTGAATTTGATTTATATTGTTCTTTTCTGTTCAGGGTACTCAAAGGGCTAACATTGAATCCATTATTCATTCACTCTGCAGTCACACTGTGGTAGGGTTAAGCTACTGTACATATAGCAGCCCTGGTGCAGCCGGACGGAAAAATGGCAGCCAATCCGCATCAATGGCCTATCCGACCATCACCAAACATTCATACACCAGCAAAAATCGGCAGATAAGCACACAGGGAGAAGAAAAATGGCAAAGATGGATGGTAAAAGAAAGCACAGGATGATTAAATCAGAGAAGGAGCTGACTGAAGACATTGGGCCTCATTCCCCAACATCACCTTACAAATCTACTTCAATTTGTTCTTTAGTGGCGCTTAAGTTTTTTACAAAAAACCTCTCTCAGATTCACAAACCGCAAAATTGTTCACAACTTTCCTCTTAAATTGGTGAATACCCATTTCTCTCAGTTAAAACAACCGACCAGTAGGTCCCACTTTGCTGGTAAATGCCTGAAAATACCCATAAAAGGACAAAAACCATTTGCAGAGACAGACAGAGGCAAGCAGATTAGGAAAAATAACAAATATAATGTCAAAACAATTACTGAGAATACATAATAATAATAAAGATGTGCACTGAAACCTGTTAATCCTAAATAAACTTTGTTATGAATGATCACATGCTGAGCTTCAAATCATATAAAAGCAGTTTTATGTACAAAGGGGCAATTAATTACTCCTTAACTTGGCGAGCCTGCAGTTTGGTCCTGTGAGCGTGTCAGGACGAACATCCTCATGATGTAGTGGCTAAAGAAGAAAGTGGTACACAGTAGAATAAATTCTTGTTTCTCTATACATACTGATCCTTAGTTTGTAAAAGCAAATTATTTCCTGCTGTGTCCCAACACATCCAGCCTATTTTTAAGATTCGGTGTCCTGATGTAGTGAAACCTCCTGGTGAGTCTGAAGTTTGGTCAGTGGTGTTATTGACCAGTGGGCTCTATATTAATCTATATTATCCTGAATGGTGCACATTGCAATTTTGAAGCTGTAAGCTGATAAAAACTGTCTTAAAGACACGCTACTCAACTTTTCCCCCCATCAACGGCTAATTCAGCATCCATCTTCATCCTACCTGTAATGTGAGCTCTCTCCATCCAGTAAAGAAACAGTCTTATCTTGACTCTTGTCTTATCTTTTGCTCTGTCTCTGTCTCTCTTTTGTTTCCTCTCTTCCTCCAATAATGTCTTCTAATGTTTCTTTGCTGAATCCACCACGGTGCGTGTTCAAAACTGCTGGTTTGTTTACATCAGCTTGCTAACGTGTGACGCATGCGCAGAGCGAAACTCAGTTGCAACGTCACACAAGTGTCCTGGGATCAAAAGGTTTTATGGAGCGGTTTCTCAGCCGTGGGGCGCTGCGGGGCCGCAACGGCTCTAGAAATGCATATAATAGATGTTACTGTGCCATCAAACGAGTCCGGAACGCAGATTCTTTCAGTCGAAAAGTTTAAGAGTGGGTCTTTAACTTAAAAGACCCACTCTTTTTAAAAACAAAAAAACCCTCTTCCACCAATAATTTCCCTCGCAGAGGGATAAATAAAGTATATTTCATTTCATTTACTCTGGCTTCCTGTTTGTCAAAGAATCAACTTCAAAATCCTGCTGTTAGTTTACAAAGCACTGAATGATTTAGGGCCAAAATACATTCAGGAACTTCTGGTTCGTTATGAACCGACCAGATCC
>JAOXYM010000010.1:3962922-3974646 GCA_028567055.1 Leptatherina wallacei | reverse complement strand
TGGGCAGCCTGGGCAGTGATCACACACAAAAGTGTTACCAAGTTAAAAAAAACAAAAACCTATGTAGGTTAAAAAAGTGAGAAAACACTCACCTCTGCACACAAGAAGAGATGTTTTTTAATCAGACCTAATCTACAAGACTGAGAATACTTTACTCAAGAATGTAATTCCAAAAACAACTACAGTAGTTTTACTAAATTCAAGGGTGCATTCACTCCAGAACAGTCTGCTAGACTCAGTACGATTGGGGACTCGGTTCAGTTGGGTCAAAACATTCTTCCAGACCGAGATTGCAATCACACTGCACAACTCAAACGAATCAGACCTTTTAAATAACACGTTGCACTCTCCGCCAGGGGCGTTGCCGCACCAAGAACTACTGACGGAGAAAACTCCATCTCTTGGTTGATGCATGCAGACTTACGTTTCTAGCACGTAGCAGCTGAATATGGAGCTGCATCAGATCCTTATCGATCATATTTCTAACAAAACTTTTCCCATATTCTTGACCGCAAGCCATTATTCCCGCCCTGTCGTCCCACATGTGCATATGTTTTGGTTGTGTTCACCCAAAATGCCATGTGCTAAACCCAAAATGCACTTTGTTTTGTACTCTACTTCATGTATTTGGTCCTCTAGATTAGAATCAAAAAGGCTGGTGTGAATGCGCTCTGAGCTTCCAAGATTACAGATAAAACAAATTCCTACAATTAAAGTCTTTTTATATCAACCCGAGGTCAGGTAGATCCTGATCTATGGATGCTGATATGGTCCTGAATAAAGATACACTGATTAACTGAAGCCCCTTTACTGACTTTTGGCAGATTTTTGGACTTTGGCTAAATCGGCATCCATTTTGCATTTAGGGCCTGATCTATCAAGCACCCAATTTGTGTGCAGTAATTTGCCCGTGCAAACTATTGGCATAAATATTGGCAGGTGCAAATATGTTGGAATGTTTTGTGGTTTGCAGCATGGCAAGTTTGGAGAGAAGAGAACTCAAAATGAAACTGATCCGATGAAGATGTAGATCTTAGTGGAAAAGACAAAAAATGGAAGAATGAAAAAAAAAATGAAAAAGCGTAATGCAAATAATACAACAGCTATCCCCTGCAGAACCTCAAAAGCTGTTAGTTTATGAGGACAAGGATAACGAGCTGCTGCCTGTGTTGTGCCAAGATGGTCTGACATCTCGATGCAACGTGACGCTGCAGTGAGGCGGGATATTCGGGCCACGGCAGCGCTGTATCTGGAGAAACGGTAGTCATTAATGTCCCAGTGTGAGGGATCAATGGTGGGGTACAGGTGGTGGTGGGGCACTCGATACCAGCAGGTCTCGAGCGACTTGAAGAGGGGAAGAATGCAGGACATAGAGGAAGGAGAGTCTCCTTCAGCCTGCAGCAGAGGAGCGCACTGTGCATATCTAAGTTAAAAAGGAGACACGAGCAAAAACGGAAATAGCCTATAGAAAGACATAATTAATGTCAGATTTATTAACCATTGAGCTAAACGGTGAATCTTCTGATTCGTTTATATAAACTCAGGTTGAATCGTGGTGTTCCTTTGATGTGTTGATTGTTATTGAATTAAAGTATGAAAACTTTAAAGCTTACTCCACCAATCATCATAAAATAATGTAAATCAGACTGATGTGCGTCTGAACTCCTGCAGAATTGAGCCGTTTCGGCTCTCATCCAGACGCTGCAGCCAGTTTGCACCTGCTTTTCAAAAGTGTTAATCATAGGAGCAGAAACAGCAACCACACTTTTAGTAAATCACATTGGGCACGCAAAGTTGATTTATTTGCATCTACTCCTCCCAGTATTTTGCACGTTCTGGCAGAAACACCAACATTGCATATTCATTCAAGGCAGACGTGCTAAACAGAGTACGGGTGTTATTTTGTGTGTGTAAGAGGCGCAATCCTTAGCGTGTTCCTTTGGTAAATCAGCTGCAACATATTTTTGCGTGTTCTGTCAAGTTTGTACACGTTTTAAAACGCACAAACCTTTGATAGGTCCGGCCCTTAGTCTCTTCTCTGTGCACTATCCAGTCAGTAACAACCCAGCAAGCATTGACTCTTATCTCTTGCTCTTTTACTTTCTCTTTTTCATTTCCTCACTTCTTCCAAATAATATCCTCTTGTTTTTTTATCCTCTTTTTTTTGCTGAATCCACCATTATACACGTTCAACACAGCTAATGTATTTATATCCAGTTGTTGGTATGTAATGCGGTGCTGTAAACCAAAATGCAGGTTTTTGGGCCCAAATCTGCTCATATAATAGATATATAATTTTTATAATAATAATAATAATAATAATAATAATAAATTAATTAATGGTTAATTGATTAGTTAATTGATTTTATATAATCTTTCACGTAAAAATATTAATATGTTTTTTTTTATGTTTTTGGTGCTTGCATGGCCCAACAAACTTTCTTTTGTTGCTATGAAAGTACCTGTCTCTTTCATTTATTCTGAGCACTGATGTTTGACAGAATACAATGCCATATCAAGCATAGAAACTACCCTTTATGACCTGCAAAGCAACTTATTTTAATATACTTGGTTTAACTCAGTAAAAAAATAAAAACAACACAAATTCAATGAGAATTTATTGTAATTTATTATAATTGCACAATAATATCACAGATCTGGACAAGACCTGGTATGATGGCTAACTGAGAAAAGGGAAAAAGATTATTTCCGTTCTTAGTCCTATGGGACAAACTGCCGAGGGCTGCTGTTTTAATGCAAAACACCCTTGAATGTCCCCAGAGGTCCATAAACCAGGCACCGTGCCTCACAATCATTCATGCTTTAGCAGTTCAGCCCCACAGAGATATAAGCCCATGATAATAACATCCAAATGCACCAACATCACAGGGATTTATTTGGTACACTGACTGTTCCTCACCAGAATGTCATCTTTGGCTTATTTTTTTGGGTCCAATATATAACACATATATTGAACTCACACAAAAGCCTGAAATTCAGTCAGAGGACAAATTAAACTCACGTAGACGAAAAAGATTTGTTAGACCCTGGTGTCAAACAAAATATTCTATCAAACAACATAATGAGAAATCTTAGATTCGATGAAGAGCAGTCTCAGTATGTGCCAATTCATTATTTCCCAATTTAAGGAAAAGAAGTTAAGATTATATTTCAATATTTTGAAACAATTTTAAACATAAGCTTTTCATTTCACTTGTTAGTCTGCGATAGACAACTGAATACATCTATTAAATCATCAGTAATTTGACATTTTCTGCTTCATCCATTTTACAAAATACACATTCAAGAACTTTTTAGGCCTGAGCATCGAAGTTGGTGTGAAGGCATATTGAAATGCTGGCGTTGAACATGCCCTAAAACTGCCTAAAGTTGGCTTAAATAGACCGCAGATGCGATGGATATGCTTGTATGAAACATTTGGGGCAGATCACATGGGACACAGCACAACAGCTGCAGTTGTCTGCTTGAACTACCTTGAAGGTGTCTTCAGGTCAATTAGAGACTTTAGCCGACAAGACTTTTCTTATTATGGTGGATGTAGATGAACTAAGGGGAAAAAAAATCTAACAAATACAGAAGTTTAATAAAACATTTGTTTGATTAGGTTCAGGCAAACAAACAATACTTTGTTAGGTTTAGTCTCCTATCTTTAATAAGTCTTTCACTATTTCACAGAAATTAGGACGTCAGGATATTGTAACTAAGCAGCATGGACATTTAGGAGGGCTGGAGTCCCCCATACATATCTGTAAAGCTGGATTTATATTCGTGCAGCTTTTAGGGCCGGCGTAACGCTGGTCAAATGGGCTCTCGCACTTAAGTGTAGGGTAACAGTGTTGTGTTGCAGTTTCTCCGAATCTGACGTGGCAGTAGGGCTGGTATTGGCTGGTAAACACCACAGGGAGGAGTTCTTTCAATGGTTCACTTCAGTTGTGGCAGGTATTTCCTGTTTTACAACAATAATGGTGGCTGACATGGTGCAGTGTCTTCACAAGCTCGTGGAATCAAACAAAGAAGTAATTCTTGTGTTAAAAATTTTACAGAGCAAAAAAATAAAAATGACAGTTACCACACAAATTCAGCGAGAAGATTGAGAAATCCAGAAACACGTAATCATAAACTGACCAATCACACGGGAGTTCTTGTTGCATAGAGCTGATTTATGCAACGTCTGAGAAAAGTCACCGCCTCCGGTCTGGGGAATCCCACTGCACCTCTTCTGCACAAGTAGTCCAGTGGGATTGGTCAGTCTGCAATGTGTTTCCGGATTTATGGATCTTCTCGCTGAATTTGTGTGGTAACCGCCATTAAAGACAACACCTGTATTTAATTCTTCACTTGCTTCCACAAGTTAATGAAGACACTGCACCATGTCTGCCGCCATTGTTGCTCTAAAACAGGAAATCCCTGCTGGAACTGAAGTGAATCATCGAAAGAGAAACTGCAACATGACGCCATAACCCTAAGCTTGAGTGTGAGAGCACATTTCACCAGCTTCAGCAACGCCAGCCTTACGATATGCAGACACAGAGAGAGTATAAATCCAGTTTAGGAAGGGTGTACGTCAGGTCTGGAAGAGGTACGCGTCAAGCCTCCATGGACCAACGTAGTGACACGGTAACCGACCTTACGCAGACTAAGAGCCTAAGAGAGGCGAGTCTCAGAGCACAGAGTACTGATGATTACATGAACGTGCAAGCAGAGGAACGGAGAGAGGTAAAATCTCAGAAGTGGACAGGCATATATACATCTTTTCTTCCTCAAAATAGAGAAAGAGTGTAAAGAATACTGTTCGAAACAAAGCATCATTTATCAGGACAATAATCAGCCCCTGACCAACAAACATAAAAAAAAAACAGCAACATTTTAAAAAAGTGTTGTTTTCCAGCTGTGCTTTTCTCTTCCAAGAATCATTTCATTAGTCATAGATTTATGCTCCCATGTTGGCAATATGTGGGAGGTTTGTGCTGAATCTGTGCGCATAACGAGAGAGAAATATGGAGGGAGAGAGGACTGGAGAGGGTGGAGGAGTAGAGAGGTTAGGAGTGTTCTAAGTGTCTCTTTTCTAATCCTTAACACAGCAGCAACAAATGATGTTTTGGATCCAACCCAGACATCATAATAAAGTGTGTGCGTTTTTCAAGAGTGAGAGTGTCATATTTCTCAGGCTGTCAAATTGATTAACAGGTACAAAGTATTGTTGTTCTATCTGAGTGTTTTCAAAAGAGAATCCCAAGGTGATGAAGTGTCCACAGCTGTCAAGAGATTGACAGCAAAATTGTGTGGAAAAAGAAAAGCACTGCTGATTTCTGTCAGAAAAGCTGAAGTGTTATGAAGGATGATGTGTTATGAGCCTCAGCTGCCTCATTACTATGATTGACTCAACATTATCAGCAATGCAAATGCAGGCAGTAATTAAATACTGCTGCTATTACTTGTAGCCATAATGGATTCATTGAGAAATATTTTAGCTGTGTTGCAGCACATATCTTTCGATATATCACAAATCTTTTGGCATTTTTTAAAGCCTATCATTTTTACCTTGATATAAAGCATGATGCGACTTTTATGCTTTATAATGCATTTTACATACTTACTGACTTCTCCAAAAAGGTTAAGATTTACTTTGATTTTCCCAAAATGCAAAAGAAAAGAACAATAAATTCAATTCAATAATAGATATTTATTTGATTTGCATGCTGAAAAGAGGGGAAATGGTCTCTGTGTGCATAATCCAACATGAAACACAAGGAGAACAAAATGAGCCTGACCAGCAGAAAATGGTGAAATATTTAGCAAAAAAACACATTTAAAAAATAAAAAAGTATATATATTAATGGTCTTCTGGTTAAATTTAACATTAACAGATTGGAAAACAAAGGTCATATTTCCATTCATGGTCCATCTAATTCTCATTCTTAGTGTGTTGAAGGTTTTCTGGCAGAATTGATTGTGAAGGAAAAGTTGCACCATTTATTTTTGAAAACCCTGATTAGACTCTGTGACAAAGCTGTTGATTACTGTCAAGTTACTGTTTGGTTAGGTTTAGGCACCAACAACGGTTGGTTAAGATTAGGGGTAACTCCCCATCTGATATTTAATAGCGTTAATCCGGTTAAGTCTGCAAAAACAACTCAAGCTAAAGTGTACACAGTACATTCAGCTTGTCATTCATGTAGGGAAGCTGTTTGTGACATGTTGGGAGCGAGAACTAGCTAAACACAAATGCTAGCTTAGCATGAATGCTGCCATTCCTGCAGCAAATAGAGAAGAATTTTGCCCAAAATGTTCTAGAAAAGCTGTTTGATTGGCTGTCCAATCTTACTGCATATTGACATTGTGAAGTAGCTTTTGTGCTCATCTCCTTGCAGTGTTACTCCTCTACACAGGCGTCACCACTGGTTAAATTGGTGAAAAACGAATTAGCTATCATACATGTGTAAGCACAACACAATAAGAAGGTGACCACACAAGGTATACGCAATTTGAATCGTCATGACCAGGGTTAGAGAAAAGTCAAACTGATGACATGAGACGTTTTGTGTGAAACCATTTTTAAACCTTCATTTGTAGTAGGCTATATGCTTTCTAAAATCTCAGATAGCCTTCGCTTGTCTCTGTCCTGCTATTATTGGAGACATGTCTGAACTAGCAATGACCCCCTCGGCTTGCTCATCAACTTGCCTCCTTTCTCAAGTTGTGACATTTAGCCTGTGAACGCTTAAGGCTTATAGGGATCATCAAAGGTTGTCTCTAAAATAAAAACACAAGATTTGTGTCATAAGAGGAGGGAAAACATCAGCAGGTGTTCCTGAAACTCCCAAGTGTAACTTTAACAAATTCACTCCTGGGACAGCAGGATTGATTGAATTATATGAGTCACAATGATTGTGCAGTCATTGTTGCATCACCATACTGTGGAACAGATTAAACTGTCTGCTGTCATTTTTTTATTTTTTTTATTTAACCGATTAGTTTCTGTACAGAGATACAGAAAATATTAAGACAATTCCAGAAGCCATTGTTATCACTGTTCAGCATGTCAATATGATAACAGCAGCTGTTGCTGATAATATCACAGTACGGTGTGATTAAGATGAAAACATAAAGAGCAGATATCCTTCCATACTCTGATCATTATCAGGCAGCAATGTTAGTTTCAAATGAAAAGCAGGAGATAATGCAAATATTTTACTCTTAAGATAAACTTCAGCTAGAGAAACAGTAAAATTGTTGAATCCCCATAAAATATAAATGAAGATACCAAGAATTAATTTGACAAACCTGCTCAGTGCTGATCTCATCCTTCACTGTCTTCTTTGTAATTCCCATAACAGTTATGAAGCACAGTTGTTGAAACATGCTGTAAAAAGTGTGGAGTAGCCTCTTTAAAAATATGGTAGACTTGTAAGGTTTAAAAGATAAATATTGGCATTGATTATGTAAATGTGATATCTAAAAGGGTCACGTGGCTTTGACTGAGGACTGCTTCATTGTTCCCGGGTCGTGCTTACACTGCCAAATGGTATTTATATATGACGTGGGAGAAATAGAAGCAATAAGCGCATCTTTTGTTAATAGTCCTCTAATATTATTAAATGATGCTCTTACTTAATAATAGTCCTCTACTATGAACAGTAACATGAATCAGACAAATATATTGAGTGCATCAGTGGAAATGTGTTTTGTGCTTCTGTAGGAAAGTGAGGACGAATCCCACATCATGTTGCACTGTATCCATACTTCCTTTACTGTTACTGCTAAAGATGCAACATCACTGAAATGGTAACTTCTGGGCTTAAACCAGATTACATCATCAATACTGAAGGTCTACGTTTAAAATGTCTGAAAGCCTTTCACAATTTGAAAATTTCCTTAAAACAACATATTCATGTAGGAAGGGTTGTTAATCTGGGCTTCAGACTAACTTTTTGCATTGGTTGCACTGGTGTGCCTAACTATTTAATTTGGGGTGGACCAGCAAAATATTTTGGTGCACCCCAAATTCACAGCGTCGCTCTCAGGAACTCATATTATTGATTGTCTTTTGATCATTTCACATAGACATTGATGTATTTTAAATATTGTGAACAATAATGAGTTTTAGAAAAATGTTTGTCTTTATTTGAAGCACGAATCTGAAAAAAATATAGTTAAAGTTCTAGCGTCACTGAACTGAATGAAACTAAACATGTTAAACTCTGAAATGGATCATGAGGTTGTGCTGCTTCTTGCTAATTTCTCTCCTCTGGATTTACTTTTAATCTTTTTCATAATAATGATCTACTTGAACTGAATTTTGTGAAAGGCAGCTCCTCTTTAGCTTTACTATATGCCATGTCTTTGGCTTCTTAGACAGCCACAAACATTTTGTTATTTTGTTTTTTGTTTTGAATATACAGCCTCTTAAGCTAATTTGTGCTTCCCCCTACCATTTTATTTAGGGGTGCCCCCCACTAAATGTGGTCACATGACTAGAAAAGCGCTATACAAGTACAGTCCATTTAAAAGGTCACATTTTTATCTGGTTTTCTATCCAGCGCCAAGTTACTACAGAAGTCATTTCAGGTTCCATTTCCTCTAGAACAGGTTTATACGGAGTTCTTTTATCAAAAACAATCTGTTTTTTATCTGATTTACATGATGTCATGTCATAGCTGCTCTGTGAGCTCCACCCTGATGCTACACATAGAGAAATGTGAGCACACACACAGATGAGCACGCTTCCGTCGGCTTCTGTCAGAAAACACGTCAACCAGGAGAAAATCTGACAAAAATAGTTTTTTAAATTCTCCCAGAGAGGTGAAGATGGAAACACTTGTGGTCCAGCGAGGAGCAGCCGGAGGATTTCTCATTTAACCTAGCAGAATCCATCCATCACTGTAGTAATTTCTGAGTTGTATTACAGCTTAAAATGGATCCAATATTCTTTGTGGGTTTTATTAACATCAACACATTATCTATTCTATACTCTAGACAGAGCTGTGCAGCGTTGGAATTTTTATTTTTCAATAACCTGTTAGCCACCGATGAACTTCTGGGGGAGACTTGAGCTGGGTGCCGGTGAGGTGACACAGATGGGGGGGCTACTGCAGTCAAAACGTATCCAACTGTCATCCGCTTTATTTTGCTCAGACATGGTGAAAAACTTTCAAACTAGTGAGGATAATATAGAAAAACCACATATGATCAAATCCCACCATATTCTATGTTTAATTCCAGTTTCCATGATTTTGGTCCGTGTTGTTCTTCACCATACGGGATGTCTAATGTGTGCTGCTCTTAATATAAAAACCCAACACACGACACAGTGTACAGATGTGGATCAGAGGTGAAGACCCTCCCCTTCTCTTGGCTTTTTATACGGTGTTATTCTGCTCTGAGGTTGGGTAAGGAGGGCATGAACACAGAATACGCAGACAGATATTCAGAGACAGATTTAAAGTCCATCACATAGACCTGAGAAATGTTAGTCACACTCAACACATTTTTGGTCGCACTCTAGAGCCTGTTATGGCACATTAAGTTCAAAAGTCTTATCAGTCTCGGCTCCTTGTGAAGGTGGAATATATATCATTTTAAAAAAATATTGGGTGTCCCATTAAAGAAGAATCAATGTGGGTTTAAAACAAAGGAGAAAAAACTGAAGTTGAAACTGACTTTTCAGTATTTTCTGAAAACCAGAGCAATGACGAGCCCAGTTTTATTCCTTTCTCTAAGTTATAGACTGAAAAACATCTGGAATGCAAAAACTGATGAGCTCCACTATTAGATAGACCTGAGAAGTTCAGATATTTGGGTTCAATAAATAAATAGATAAATAAATAAATTATCTAAATCAATTTCATGTGTTATGAAGGCTGTAATGATGACTTGATAAGATGCTTAATATCAAGTGCTTAAAATGTCCTTCAGACTTTTCCCCCTCCAAGATGCTGAATTTTAATCAAGTACAAATTCCATTTTAAATAGCAGATCAATGTTAGTACGTGTGTATGCATGCAACCAGGTTTTTGCATGATTTAAACATTGTGTATTTGTTAAAGAAAATACAAATAGTGAATGTGTGTGCATCTATAGGTATGTCCACACCTACCTAAATTGTGACTCCCATGTGAAAGACCTTTGCCTACATAATGACTGTAATCTTTGTAATATCCAGATGTACATGTAAAAGGTCAAAGTCCCCACTCAAAGTGACAAAACCCAGTCATATAATTGCCTGTTATTGTTCAAAGCTGGCAATAAAGTTCTTTAAAATATGAATAAATAACTGACACATCACCATTTACACAAGGATAAATTATTTCTGTGCTGCAACCACTAAAGATGTGCTCCTTTCTCACCGCAATGAAAGATAAAGAGAATAACCAGAGTGAAGGTTTAATAAAACATTTCTTAAACCACAAAAATTCTCTTCGCCCCAACAAGAAACCTTGATTTCCACTTCTCTCAAGTAAATCAGCTCATTGCCAGCCCTTCACACACCAAGCTTTGTGGCCTAAAATACAAACAAATATGTCACAGCTGCTTCAAGGCTCTTTGGAACTAAGAAGTCGCACCTGCCTTTGGTGAATTTAAAGGAAAATGGGTTACACCTACACAACTTCTTGATAGAAGTCATGCAGAGAGAGGAATGCAGTAATCCCTTCATGAACCAGCTTATAAACACAAGGTTTCTTACCCTTGAGTCTTAACATTTTTTCCCTGCAGCTATTATTGGTGAAATGAGAGAAAATATGCCTCTTTGGTTTAATCCAAAACCTTTATTAGAGCACATTTGATATTAGATTATTTTCTGTGTTACTCCCCCTTTTCTTTTCTTAGTCACAACATTGCATGCAATGGGCTCTATCAAGTCGTGGAATTCAGCAGCAAAAGAAAAGGAGAAAAATCATAGACTTATTATAGAGTCATGGGAAAAAAGAAAGTACACACCCTAAAACCGAGAAGCTAAATAAGTCTTTCTGCTTCTAGTGTAATAGGATGAAAAGTAGCAACGAAATGCTGCTAATCAATCGCATTTAATCAACTGGTCACCAGCAAGTGCAAGCGCCTCAACAAAAATAGAAGTTTTGGCAGTTTAGTGGTCTGAAGCATTCAGATTGATGTTTCAGAAGTATGCTGAAGACATCAGCAGTGGCCTTAGAAAAAGCAATTGTTGCAGCTGATCAGTCTGGAAAGGGTTATAACACCATTTCCAAATTATTTGGAGTCCATCATTCATTAAGATGCATAAACGTTTAAGGGAGTTGTCAATCTTCCCAGAAATGGATCTCAGCAAGTTCATCTCAAAGTTAGACTGTGAAATGTTCAGAGAAACTCCAAAGAGTCCAAGAACTACATCTCAGACTCTCCAGGCCTCAGTTAGCATGTTAAGGTTCACGACAGTACAATTAAAAAATGTAGCTTGTTTGGAAGGGTTGCCAGGAGCTGCTGCACAGCTGCATCTGAACAAACCACAAGGTTTTTGGAACAATGTCCTTTGGACAGACAAGACCAATGTGGAGACATTTGCATATCACAACAGCACGGTTGTGAAGGGCACCATAAGCCCGGGGCACCTTGCAGTCATTTAGTCAACCAGGAACTTCTCTGTAAAAAAGTTTTGTAATTATAACTGTACCACTGTTTTGCTCCTCCAGACTTATAAACAGTGCCCTAGGTCCTTTAACCACACTTAAAACCAATATAACATACTCT
>JAOXYM010000010.1:3935588-3950290 GCA_028567055.1 Leptatherina wallacei | reverse complement strand
TGGCCGATACCGATTATCATAAAATTGCTTAATATCGGCCGATATTATCGGCCAGGCCGATAATTGGTCGATCCCTACAAGAAATGTCCACTTTTAATTGCGGTGAAAGTGGGGCGGGTAAATAATACAATGATGCAATGACCTGCGATCTATGTAAAAAAAAAAAACACGGCTGCACATACAAAGCCTACATAAAAATTGTGGGATGATGTGGAGTCTGCAGAGGGCGTTTATTGTTTGATGAATAATTCTGAATATCGGCCGATGGCAACTCCATCTGCACCGCATATAGCTGCGTTTTCCCAGGAGCCAAATAACGTAATCTAGTCACAACCTTTGTCTCCGGAGTCCTCCTGACTACTCCTAACCATTTTCCGGTTTAGGAGCTAGTTTTTGTGTCAAAATGCTTTGTGAAATACTGTCAGGCGAAAAATGTAGAGTCCTAAATTTAGGACCAACACGCCCATTTTTTGTAAGAGTTACACCTAAATCAGCCGGTTAGGAGCTATTTTTATCCCTAAGATTCTTTGTGATTACGGGAAGCATCCAGAGAGACAGAGAGTAACACAGAGAAGAGTGAGTACAGAGCAGTACAATGTAAGAACAGCAGAGTACAGAAAGAGATCAGAAGGCTACAAGGCCTACAATGAAATAGACAGAACTAAGTAGAACTGAACAAACATGCACAGAAGAGGAGAACTGACCAGGAGGATGGTCAGGCACTGAACCCAAATGGATGGAGAATCCATCTCTTTACATGATTTTTAGTCCATTTTTTTAATCTTATTTCTATAACTAAGTTTTAACCTCCGTTGTTCATGTTTATTGATTTTTGCAACAAGTAACGCGCCTGTGCTTCACGCTGAACAACAGCACAAGTTTATTAAGAGTTAACTACAATGTTTGGTAAGCGGAACTAACTCACAAGAGTTCTTCTTTTCAATTTTTCCGGCTTTCAAACCTAAGACATTTTTGACGGTTAAATCACTCCGGTGGTTAATTCGGCAGATCTTCCTTTTAGACAAAAATTAGACACCAGTCCCTCCAAACCTCTGCAGGAAGGCCACCAAGAGAGAGTAAGAGATAAAGGAGCCTGCAGATCCCATCCTGAGGTTGGACAAGCCACAAGTGTCAAGGACAAACTTCCAGGATCTGGGAGCGTCGGAAAGAGTCATTCACTTGACTTTGCTTCCTTTGGTTTCTGGAGCAGTCCAGCTGAACAGGCCGTGAGTCACCTCAGTGAAACATTGGATCCGCTGACAGGATCAGTCTCCTCTCATCAGGTGCTATGAAACATGATTGGTGTCATACAAGAAGTGGCGATAGTGAATTAAGTCCCTCCTTAGGAATTAGTCTAGACATCTTCAACAGACCCTCAAACTTAGTTTTATAGGATTCAGAAATCCTTTCTTCAATCTCTTGGACATTAATTGATGAACACGACATTAATTAATTTATGTTTCGTTTTCCTTACCATTTGACATCTTTTGCCACATGATTGTTTGATGATACTTGCCTACCTTTGTTTTCATGTTTGTTTTGTCTTGTCCCTTTTGATATCTTATTCATATTTTATCTTATGTAGTCTAGTTGATAAATGTTCATATTTATTTAAGCTATACAGCGGATTTCATACTTCCAGGTCTCTAAGCATGAACCACAGACATGGATTACCTACTTACTGACTGGCAAACATCACGGTGAAGGAAGCTCTGCAGCAACTGGCTAAATGTGTGAAATACACCAAAACAAAGACAAAAGGACAACCCCACAACACACACACACACACATTCTCAGAATATGCTTGTTTTTTTTCTCTTTTTGCTTCTGTCTTTTTCCTCACGAGTGATTTCCTAATGCACACAGTCAGGTAGACAAAGCACAGACACAGAAACACACATCCTCCCCACAGCGCAACAGCAAGCATCTTCATTTCCACATTGTGATTTGTCTGTGTTG
Source organism: Leptatherina wallacei (assembly GCA_028567055.1). NCBI lineage: Eukaryota > Metazoa > Chordata > Actinopteri > Atheriniformes > Atherinidae > Leptatherina > Leptatherina wallacei. Next base: position 3,948,331 of record JAOXYM010000010.1, on the reverse strand, counting down.
TAATCGTGACTGCAGGCAACAGTCGCTGCCTTCCCCTCTCTCTTCATTATGACCATCAGCCTGGCATCTCAACTCTCTGTTTTCCTTTAATGAGCCATAGTTTGCTGCTGACCTGGAAGAAAGATGAACTTGCTTAAAATGGAGATGGGAATATCCGAGGAGCTCCTTTCTGCGTCACATATGCATCCTTATTACACATTTTGAATATATTGCTTCTAAATCAAGCAAATGTAAGACGTCTGGCCAGCGGAATATGTTTTTACTGACAGCCTGAACTACAGGTCTGTTAGCGATTCTGGGTTCAGCTTGACCAAGAATGAAAACTTTTAGTGTACTGTAGAATGACATGTGCTCACCATCTGGAGAACTCAAACATTGTTTGAGGCACTTTGTTTTTAAAACAGGAAACTGACATTAGTTTATATTTTTTCAATATTCTGTGAGTTGTGCCATCAGTGAAATTCTATTTTGAGCAGAAGAGTACACTTTGCTCAAAAATTGCTCTCTGCCAGGCTTTTCTCTATGAAAAACATTTGGTTTGAAGATGAGAAACCACAAATAAGAGCGAAATATGTATTCCCAAGTATAGTACAAGAATCCTGTTTGATGACTTCAATACTGATCAAAATAAGTTTTTACGATTGGAACAAAATAGGAAAATTAAGATTTATTCTGACAGCAGAAACATGGACTGATTTAACTCATCTCCATTTATTGAAATTCCAAGTTTGTCCTGCCTTTAAATAACATAGATCAGTGTTTTTATCAATATTTTTTCAGTAATGGCCCCCCTGTGGAATCCTTTTTAATCCAAGTACCCCCTAACTGATGCAAAGCTTTTTTGGCTGGAAACAGAGGTAAACCTAACTGTGCCATCAGTACCAGATTTATTCAAATGTGTGACCTCAAAAACACGTTCATATTACAAAGATTTAAAGATGCATTACAGGAGTTTCTCGGTTACGCGCCCCCCATCCATCCTTCATCCTATCTGTACTGTGGCTATTTCCAGTCAATAAAAGTCAGTCTGTTGCTCTGTCTCTTTCTCTTCCTCTGATTATGTCTTCTTGCATTTCTTTGCTGAATTAGAATCGGTGCCCATTCAAAACAGTGGGTGTGTTGATATCTGCTTGCTAGCGTGTGATGTGGTGCGTAAAGTGAAACTCTGCAGCTGCGAACGTCACGCAGCATCACGGAATGAAAAGTTGTGAGTGTTTTTTCTGCCATCCAGAAACGCACACAATAAATGTACTGTACCATCAAACACGTCCGAAACACAGAGTTTTAAGATTGGAAAGGTACACAATGTGGAAGTGCTGTGGCTGTTTTGCCTCCTCGCGGCTGATCGCGGCAACTCTAGTCATTAAGGTTGCTTCCAGCAGGTGCGCAGCACGGCGCTCCGCTCTTCTAAAATTATATGGCTTTTCTATTTTTGTTGCTTGGAAACCTTGCCAATCTAGAGCAGAGCGGATCGTTCAGGCAAGAAGTCAGTAGATGAGAAGCAAAGTGGATCCGATTCCCCTCTTAGCGCCATCTCGTTGCCCATTTTTGTATTTTCCGGGAGTGACGAGACACGTGACACTGCCAAGACGGCGAAGGTTGGAACCTCCCAACGGGCCTCAATTCAGCTCTTCAGAAACCTACGGGTCACGTGACGGAAGATTTCTTTCTTTTTTTTTTACAGTCAATGGTTTTTGTCAATGGTTTCTGCCAGTAGGCCTAAAGCAGCAGCAACAGCAGCGGCAGAGGTCTTCAGTGATGGTGAAGCTTTTTTGGCTTTAACCACAAGCAAAGACACATCAGAAGAAGTCTTCAGTGCTTATGATGATGTCGTGAAGATATTTTGCAACATGTCTTGAGTTGGCCCGAATTCAACCAGCATGATGGTTGAATAGCTGCATGATGAGTTTTATCCCAGCATATTTGCTTTGATCGATTCCACTTTAGGTTTCATTCTGCTCTGAAGTGACAGCCCAGCTTGTGTTGTGGAGCTGACTGGACCAAACTGAGCAGACCCAGCATGTAGCAGAGCCACCAGTTTGTGAGCGCAGAGTTAGATACACCAATACATATTAAAAAGAAGCCAAACAGCATTAGAAACTCTCACAGTGGGATGAAATCTACACAGAAAATATAAGCTCTTCTTTTGACCATACTAACACACAGCTAGATGCTAATGTTGGATAAACCCTGCCCCTGAAGGCCAGCCCTGAAAAGTTAGCCCAACTGTCTCAGATAAAATGGACAAATGTAGTGTTCACTGTTTTCTTTCTATTCATGAAATGTCTCTATGTTAAATCCATGATTTTCGAAGTGAATTTCACCGACTCTAGGCATATATCAGACTTAACACAGTCTTAGAACAACAGCTCTCACTTAAACTGTGCTTCTCCAGCAGATTTAAGGTGGTTGTCAGACACCTCGTCTTTGGAACTTCTGAACGTTTGAATCCATAATCTGGCAGATATTAGAAAATCTCCTTGGTCTTAACATTCATGTCAAGGATTTAATGACAATTTAAAAGAGAAATAAAAAGTCTGAATGCTTAAGATGCCTTTTTTATAATCATTAAACCCTCATTGATCGTATATGTTCTCTCATCAATTTAATGTCACAGTAAAATTAATGAAGGTTTGCTCGGCTAACTGATCTTTGAGGAACACTTTATGGTTATATGAATACCACCTTGAATCTCTCAACTAATTAACTATTCTGATGTAAGTGCATAATTAGCATTCCTGCATTTTCACTTTTGCCTTCATCTAGCCCCAGCTGACCCTAATTTGTCTTAATTACTCCATAACTACTTTATGCAATTTCCCCTTGGGGATCATTCATTCATTCATTCATTTTCTGTACCGCTTAATCCACACAGGGTCGCGGGTGGGCTGGAGCCTATCCCAGCAAGTCCCCTTGGGGATCAATAAAGTATAATTCATTCATTCATTCATTCATGAACGATCAATAAGCTACATATGAACTTGCACTGTCACCAAGTTATCTTTCATTGCTTACCTTGATTGTGAATTACCTCCATATGCTTGTAATTCATCACTAGGCAAGAGCATTAAATCATATTTCTGAGAGAATTATTAAGTTGCAAGCTTGTAATGCATTAGGAGAGAATAATATGGGGTAAATGATTAATGTATTTATCCCCCTGGTTGCTCTGCTGATCAGCATTTAACCATGTGCGGCTACCATAACTAAACTCTGATATATTGTATTATTGAGGAACAGAGGGACCCATAAAATCTGCAGGCGATTGTACCACAGACACATTTCTCATAATAGTAATTATGGTTTGGCAGCAGTGAAATACAATATGCTTCATAGAATGCGACACAATTATTAGCACTGGTCCTCATATAGACAAGTCTCATCCAGGCTTTGACTGTTTTGAATATTTTCATACATCAGTGACGCAGTTAATGAACCCATTCACTACTCACAAAAAGTTAGGGATATTTGGCTTTTTCTATGATGTCAGAATGTATATAAAATGCTCTATAACCATTTGACTTTCTTAAAACTTTCTTTTTATGCGTATGTAAAATTGTTCAATGTTTAAGTACTCATTGCACCACGAGGTGTTCTCTAATAAGGTGATTAACTACAAAAAATATGCTCAAAGAAGTTTGTAGGGACGTCAGGATTACTTAATTTCACAATTAGTCGCAGTATTAAATGATTCATTGTTTAGATTTGTCAGTATCATCACTTTACATAAAAGATCATGTCTGAACCATAACGGCAGATCAGCTCAACTTATAAAATTAAAGTTATTTGGTATATCAAACGGATCATCTTGCAGCCATCCTCTAAATATAAGGCTAGAAAACTGTCAGAATCTTCAAAAATAAGGAGAAAAAAGTTGTTTTTGGAGTATTCCGCTCACACACACACATTTATATTTATTTATATATATATATATATATATATATACACTGTACTCTTCCGCTTATCCGGGGTTGGGTCGCGGGGGCAGCAGCTTGAGCAGGGCAGCCCAGACTTCCCTCTCCCTGGCCACATCAGCCAGTCATCCGGGGGGATCCCGAGGCGCTCCCAGGCCAGCCGAGAGATGTAATCCCGCCAGCGTGTCCTGGGCCTACCCCGATGTCTCCTCCCAGTGGGACGTGCCCGGAATACCTCTCCAGGGAGGCGTCCAGGGGGCATCCTATGCCCGAGCCACCTCATCTGGCTCCTCTTGATGCGGAGGAGCACTGGCCCTACTCTAAGCCGGTCCCGGATGACCGAGCTTCTCACCCTATCTCTAAGGGAAAGCCCGGCCACCCTGCGGAGGAAACTCATTTCGGCCGCTTGTATTCGTGATGTCATTCTTTCGGTCACTACCCAGAGCTCGTGACCATAGGTGAGGGTAGGAACGTAGATCGACTGGTAAATTGAGAGCCTTGCCTTTTGGCTCAGCTCCTTCTTCACCACAACGGACCGATGCAGAGCCCGCATCACTGCAGACGCCGCTCCGCCTATCCATCCCCCGCTCCATCCTTCCTCCACTTGTGAACAAGACCCCAAGATACTTGAACTCCTTCACTTAGGGCAGGACCTCCCTCTCGACCCGGAGAGAACACTCCACCTTTTTCCGGCTTAGGACCACGGTCTCGGATTTGGAGGTGCTGATTCTCATCTCGACTGCTTCACACTCGGTTGTGAACCACTCCAGCGAGAGCTGAGATCACGGCACAATGAAGCAAACAGAACCACATCATCTGCAAAAAGCAGACTCCCAATCCTGAGGCCACCAAACCGGATCCCCTCAACACCTCGGTTTGACCTAGAAATTCTGTCTATAAAAGTTATGAACAGAATCGGTGACAAAGGGCAACCTTGGCGTAGTCCAACCCTCACCAGAAACGAATCCGATGTATTGCCGGAGATACGGACCAAACTCTGACACCGGTCGTACAGGGAACGGACAGCCCTTACTAGGGAGTCCAGCACTCCATACTCCCAGAGCACTCCCCACAGGACTCCCCGGGGGACATGGTTAAACGCCTTCTCCAAGTCCACAAAGCACAAGAAGACTGGTTGGACAAACTCTCATGCCCCTTCCAAGACCCCGAAGAGGGTATAGAGCTGGTCCACTGTTCCACGGCCAGGACGAAAACCACACTGCTCCTTCTCAATCTGAGACTCGACTATCTGACGCATCCTCCTCTCCAGGACCCCTGAATAGACCTTACAAGGGAGGCTGAGGAGTGTGATCCCCCCTGTAGTTGGAGCACACCCTCCGGTCCCCCTTCTTAAAGAGGGGAACCACCACCCCAGTCTGCCAATCCAGAGGCACTGTCCCCGATGTCCACGTGATGCCGTAGAGGCGTGTCAACCAAGACAGCCCCACAGAATCCAGCCCCACAGAATCCAGCCCCACAGAATCCAGCCGCTCGGTGCATAGGCACAAACAACAGTCAGGACCCGTCCCCCCACCCAAAGGCGGAGGGAGGCTACCCTCTCGTCTACCTGGGTGAACCCTAACACACATGCACCAAGCCGGGGGGCAGCCAGTATGCCCCAACCTGCTCTGCGCCTTCCATCGTGAGAAACTCCAGAGTGGAAGAGGGTCCAGCCCCTCTCGAGGACACGGGTTCCAGAGCCCAAGCCGTGCGTTGAGGTGAGTCCGACCATATCTAGCCAGAACCGCTCAACCTCGCCCACCAAATCAGGCTCCTTCCCCGCTAGAGAGGTGATGTTCCAGGTCCCTAGAGCCAGCTTCTGCAGCCGCGGATTGGACCGTCAGGGTCCCCGCCTTTGGCTGCCGCCCTCTCACCCTTCCCCTCCCTGGCCGCCACCTTATCGTGGTGGAGAGATTTGAGCATTCTGTTGATCCTAGCAGCTATGTTGTCGGGGGCTTTATGCCCCTGGTAGGGTCACCCATGGCAAATAAGTGCCTATGGGAGGAACCAAACAAAGTGCTGCCCAAAGACCCCTATGACCACATTGAATATTGGCGCAAGGTTTCCCTTGCCCAGATGTGGGTCACCGGGGGCCCCCTCCTGGAGCCAGGCCTGGGAATGGGGCACAGGGTGAGTACCTGGTGGCCGGGCCTTCGCCCATGGGGCCCATTCAGGCCCAGCTCAAAGAGGAAACATGGCCCGCCCTCCTGTGGATCCACCACCTGGTCGGGTGTGAAGTATATATATATTTTATTTATGAATCTGTGTGAATTTCTGAGTTGTGTGAACCTTACTTCCTTATAAACAAAGGGGGAACAGTATTTGACAGGGATTACTCATCAGGATGTGTCTCTTATTTTCAAATCCAAAACTTGACAGGAATGCACTTGTTGTCAACAAATTGTTTGAGATGAAGGAATTTCCATTGCAGGATTCTAATTAAATGCATTCATGATAAAATGTCAATGTAGGATGAACTTTTTTAAATTTTCCATTGTTTCTTTATAAATTCCACCTGAAAGTTATTTATATATTCCTCACTTTTTGTGATTAGTGTATGTCCAAATGATTAAGAAAAAATTTGCTATAAAATACAGTCAGTCTTGATATTTGCTCTTAAAAAACCTTTCTTAATCAAACAGGATGGAATTTGATCAGCTCTTAATTTGGCAGCAGTGTTGCCACAGCAAAAAAGTACAGATGATTCTGTCACCTAGAGAAGATTTAATTTGATTTTACTCATTTATGTCTTTTTTAAGTCATTCATCAGTTTCAGCCAGACTTTGATCTGTGTAGGTAGTTTGTTTTTATTTAAATGTGCGTAACCAAACTGAATTCAGTTCGTGGTTGTTTTTTTTTTTGCAACATCATGTGACTACAGTTAGTCAACATTATCTTAGCAATACAACTGTAAAAAATAGCTGAATAATAAACATTGCTAGAAAGCACAAATGATAATGATAACATTGGTTGAAAAATATACTAAACCATACTATATGTTATTATTATGAGGTGTGAGAATGAGAGATTATTCTGTTTGTAGGGCACTGGATTTACTAATTACTAAAATGTGTGAGATTGAGCCAGAAAGGCATTCAAACTTCCTATTACAAGCTCCCTTTATAGACTTGGCACAAAAACTAAGGGAATTTGTCTTTGTTTGGCGATTTCTCTGCTTTAATAATACCAACTGCTTTTGTTTTATACATCACTGGAAAGCCTGATTAGTCCCCTTCACAACGAGGTATAACTTGTAAGGATCGTGCTTCTCTGGAATGAGCAACATAGTGGAAAAACAAAGTGCCAAAATCTGCTCTAATATTCTCTTGTTTACTCTGTATCTCTGCACGATGATGAATCAACTGAGAAATGTCCCTCCCTCCCTATGGCTGAGTTTGTCATTTAGTAGTATTGTAAAAGCACATTTACTGGCCATCTGTGCTCCATCCAAAGTCTCTCTGTGGAAATGAGTTAGAGTATCAGATGGCATGGGTGTAAAATCCTGAGTAAGACATTAGATGGGAAAACAGAAAAGAAATTAATCCTTGTTGAGGATACCTGCTTTTTTAAATTAAACCAGGTACTTTGTATCATTAATACACATCTAAGATTGCTAGTAAAACTAAAGTGAAAAGAAAATAAGTCCAAAGTTTTAGTTGTGAAAGAGCCCCCTGTCTTCATAGAGATTAAGGTATTGAGAGAAGCAGCTGACCTGCACCAACTGATGGTAATGAAGCAAACAATATGCAGTCTGGCAGGAAAATAGTTCAAACATATTTTACTCTAGTGGTAGCCATAAAAAAATATTTGAGCTTCGTAAATTAGCTTCTTTTTTATAGACTGAGAGATACAAAGGCATCCGGGGATGGTGATCAGTGAAGCAAAAGATTGCAAGCAATAGTGGTGAGGTTGGGGGGGAGAGTTGCATGTGTTTCCAAAGCATATTATATAATTATGAATAATCAGGTATGTTTATTATGACATACTGAAGAGGACAAACTTGTCCCTTTCCTCTCGTGATTCACTCCCATGTATCATCCCAACATAAAGATGACCACACAGACTGAACACACTCCACAGCATCATTTGCCATTTCTGCCAGCTTACTCCTGGGAAATCTAAGGCCACAGAGTTCTAATAAAACTAGAGGGAAGAATAACTCATTCTCCACCTGGTGTAGGTCCCCCTCATGTACAGGTTTGCAATAAAAACAATGCAGAAAATCAATGAGTGGGCTTGATATTATTGATAATGCTGTAAAAACAAATCTTGCAAACCTATTAAGAGGCTGCTTTAAAGAAAAAATTATCCCCTGACAGATTTTCCAATGGAAAACAAATCTTTATGTGACCTTAAATTGTTCCCTAGGCGATAGTTGGATTTATAAATTAGTCTAAAATGTGCTTGAGGTCAATTTAGAGCTGAGAAACCAGTTTAGTGACAAAGTGAGTCAGTGGAAATACAACATGTTAAAAATATAGATTATGAGAAGGGTTTAATATTCTTACAGCTGGTGCTGTGGTCGTCCACCAGTATGATCTCTTTGAGCAGATGAGCCGGAGTCCTCTGAATGACCGTGTGGATGGAGCGTAACAACACTGACAAAGCCTCATTTACAAAGATGAAGATGACGCTGAGCTGAGGAAGGTCTGAAGAATAAGACATGTTTCTGCATCTGGGAGGGGAAAAAAACAACAACACAGATTTACAGAATTTCTTTTTAGAATCGTACACTATTAAAGGTTGACCACCATACCACCATAATACCTCAAAATGACTTTATCAATGTACTAATAAACCGACTGACCCGTCTGGCCTTAGATCTGGAATTGGCCGCGTGAGGGAGATGCGGTCACTAAGGTAACCGTTGTATCCGTAGTATCGGAACTTCTTGAGGGCGACCCTTCGACTCTCTGGACCCAGATCGTGACCCCAGCGGCTGAAGAGTGAAGAAGCAGGGTTTGAGATGCCATCTGATGAAGACGCTGCATCTTCACCATCCTTCTGAGGGGTTTCTGTGGACAGAGAGAGAGGGAAGTCGATTATTCTCAACTTTTCTCCAGCAGTTTTCTCCATGCCTCATCACTAACCATTGCGTTGATACTTTTTAAAGCTTCCTTAAATAAACTGTTTGAGAACTACAATGACAAATGAGCACCATTCAACTGTATTCACTGTGTCTTCCGAGGAAAAATGACTGTGACCAAGTGTTAAGTAAGCTCTGTAGTCATCAAACAAAACCTGTTTGCTGAGGGTTGGAAGAATAATGTAGAATAATGTAAGACGGATGGGGAGAAAAGGATGGAGCACGAGTGCAATTTGAGGTAACAAGAATTTTCTTTGTCATTACAAATTGCTCTGGCTGGCACGTCGATCTATTTCTGCAGGGGAAAATACAAATCCATGCACGTGGCCACTGTTGTACTTGTTTTGTTAATGAGTGTGGCAGCTGAACTTCCTGTTCCACATGTGCAGCAATAAGCTGCTTTCCATGCGTGGTGGTAAACAATAAGGACAGAAAAGATGCTTGAGGCCTCCGTGTAAACAGCCCATTAGAAAACAAAACAAAGCGTACTTGGTAGCTTCTATTATTATTGCCATTATTATTATTATAGCAGACCTGCAGCCTGTGGTTATTTCAGCTCATCAGGCCTCTCTTGCCTGCAGTCACTGCCACACTTGGGGCCAAATTTTGACAGAATTTGCATGCATGTTTTTGACTGACTCGCGATGGGAATCATACGAGTCAGTGAAATATTCATGAGTTGTGTTTAAAACTTTTATACAGGAGCACATTGGAAGTGCACGACAGCTAATCTTCCATTAAAATGAACACAGTGATGGGATTTAAAAAAAACTAAACTATTGTGCAATATCTATTCTTACTGTCACTAGATGTCTGTTTTTTGTCATAGTTACAGGCAAATTTGACCTGAGCTATTGGTTATAGCTTGACCTGGCCATTTTTCATTAGACTACTATCCATATCCCAGTATTCATGCACAGGAGGGCAATTAAGCTATTAACAGAAGTGGACAGTGTGAAAAACATAGTCGACAGTCTGCAGCTTCTAACGTTTTTTCAAGGTAGATCATTGTGCATGCAAGTACAGCCGTTTCACAGCACAGACATCGTCTCTAAGTTACCGGGATGGTGATTTGGTTGACTGAGGCTGTGGTTATACATTTAATAGAGCAGAACGACAGTCTGGAAATGCTTTAAGTGAGTTGACTTAATGAGTTGTATTTCAGTCCCAATTTCTAACAAGTTTAACCACCTAAGAAAAGAAACAGAAAAACGTGTGAATGAAGCAGTTTTTGGGAAATTTGGCTGCTTTAAAACAAGATTACTCTTTAAAAGATGGAACTTTTGAGCATGTGATTCATTTGAGTCTAGTTGAGCATATACATGCAGGAGTCATCCAGACTCCAACCTCATTATTAGGGTATATTATTCTGTTTTTAAGAGTTTTGACTTCATATGATTTTGGGTGAGCTAATGTGTTTTTGATGTTTTTTCATTTTAAGACCAACATGATAATTGACAGTATTTAATTCTAATGTCATGTAAAGGTGTTGTTTTGTTTAATTACTTAAAGCTTGACTTACATTTTACTTAAACTGCACCTATCTATATTATGATGTACAAAGAACTTGTTTAGTAATCAGGAAGTCTAGTACTATCTGCATATTCTGAATAAACAATACATGAAAATGGAATGAAATGAAACCCTGTGATCAAGTTTTTAACGTTATTTAAAGCAACACTTCAATCTTAAAAATCTGTGCTTCTGACTGGTTTTATTGGCACACTGATTCATTATGTGCATTCCTGGAGCTGTAGTTGTCCTGCAGCATCTAGAGGCAGAGAAACCACACTTCACAACTTTATTTTTCCAGCCCAAACCATCACGACAGCAGCGCAGCACACCAGCGACTGGATATCGGCACACCGGCTGCTCTGAACATGCACCATGGCTGATTCAGCTAAGCAACACAAGGGGACATTACTAGAGTGAGTTTAGTTTAGTTTATTAAGTTTATTTTTTAACATAATAAAAGAAAACTAAGTCAAAAAGGAAGAAAAACAAAAAACAAAACAAAAATAAAACTCAAACAAAATTTCCAGACATGTCTTCATAATCATTATGGACCAAAAAAGGAAAAGGACCTTTTGAGGCATACCCCCATTTTACGTTTCTTTTTGTATATCAAGATTATTATTATAAATGAATATTCAATGTATCACACAAAAGTATGTCAATATGAAAGTAAGAGAGGAAAAGAAAAAGAAAGTGACAGAGCAAGAAATAAGACATGACTCAATATCAGACTGACTTTACCTGGAAAGGTGGGATTGAGGATGTCAAGATTACAGATTACAGAAATAATCATTATTTTATGATAATCATGATTATTATGTGTTAATTAATACCCCAACACTCTAAATGTGTAAAATGACATGAACACTCTTCATAGGTCTTTAAGTTTTAATTGTGGGCCATCAGAATAAATGCATTAATGCACCAAAGTTGGAAAAGTTCAGTGGTGCAACTTTAAACATAAGCATATATTTTCTATATTCAACCCTGACAAATTATCGATGTGCAACCTAGGTGAAAGGTAACTGACAAGCTATTAAGAAAAGGGAAAACTACTGAGGAAAATGTTGTAATTTTACCTTTTTTTTCTCTTTATTAGGAAATAGTTGCATTTTGCACTAATGTATAATAACACATGCTGGTAGATTAATTTAATGTAAGACAACATTTAATATGACCTACTGTAATGTCTTTATATTGAGTGTTAGTGTCAGGCTATTCTAACTAAATTTTAGTTGCTACCACTTAAATACTGAAAGCATTTAAACCCAATGGTTGCTAACTTTACAGCCGACTCCCTGCTGATACCTGAAAAAAAAGCAGGGACTGAAAACTGCAAAGAGTCCAATGTGTTGACCTGGTCTACAGATCTGAATCAGATCAACACTTCAGTCAACGGCATCACAGGACGCCTCAAAACCTCCTTCCCCCGTGTTTTGTTGGAACAAGGACCTAGACTCTCTTAGGCAGGTGGTTTCAGCTGATAACTTTAGCTCTTATAAATAGTATGGCATCATATTGAGCACCAAATTTCCCTCTGTATGTGTATGTTGAGTTGAGATGCAGCAAGGACTTGATAGAGCTGATGAGGGTGAAACCACCTCAATTTTACCAAAACAATCAATGGTTATGCAACTAAACTGTTACATTTGTTATGATTTTAATTGCTCTCATTAATAAAACAAAGTAAACCCAGAAAGCAAATCAAGCACAAGATGCGTTTAGACTATGTTCTAAGTATTGAGATTTCTTGTGTCATGATTTCTAAATCAGTTTTTTTTTTGGGGTTCAAAAATAAAAAATGTTCCCCCCTTTTTGGTTTGTTTTTACTTGTCTTGTCCAGCTTTACAGAAGCAGAATAATAGGCTGACCGCTGTGTAGTGCCGAGAAATTTACTTTGCCAAGAGGAGCTTTTTTCCAAATTTAAATGCTTGAGTTCAGCTGGTTCAACAATATCGCTGCTGCATAAATCTTAAAAACAGACTGACATGTGATGTGTATTTTGTTTTGGGGGGGAGATATGGATCCTAATATAGTCTGTAGTAGTGATGCACGGGCCGACTTGTAACCTTTTGGTTGCACAGGTTGTAGTCATGGACTCAGACCTGGACTTAGCGGTAGTCACATTAAGATAGTTGTGAAGTCAGCCTGTTATCACTTAAAGAACATATCAAGGATTAAAGGACTGATGTCTCCACAGGATTTAAAAAAACTTGTCCATGCATTTA
>JAOXYM010000010.1:3835991-3850274 GCA_028567055.1 Leptatherina wallacei | reverse complement strand
ATCATATATTATATATATATATATATATATATATATATATATATATATATATATAAATGATAAAGACATCTGTCCAGTTACAGTAGATTCTGATTTGATATAAGTGTCAATGTGAGTTGTGCAGCTTTCTAGGGGAATGAAGTTTTCTCAGATTCTATTTTTTCTCTCTCTCTTTCTCTAAAAACAAACTTAAAAACACTGCTGAATAAGTTAATCACAAACTAAATGGATCATTGCTCACATTTGACTTCCATTTACTGAGCTGTGAAGAGTGTGAGTGCTCACAGATTGACCGTTCACCTAGCAGAGATCCCGTTAAGTGCCGTCTGCAAAGCTAAATCACATGACTGAAGTTTCCTCCTCTGGCACTTTATTAAATTTGAAAAACTCAAATGACCTAAAATGCCCTTTTGAATCTCATTCCCAGCAATAACCGGCCAATTTCATACATATAAATCACCGCATCTCCACACAATCTTCTGTCTACAGGTGGAGGAAATAGAGGCCACAGCAGCGTCCACCCTCAGCCGCCCAGACAGATTAACATCACCAGGTTTGACCTAAGCAGCAGGTGCCGCAGATGAGTAAATGGAGATGGATGGTCTCCTCAAAATAAACTGCTTTAGACAGATGAGAATCTCTTCAGGAGAAAATGACAGCACCGTTTGTGGAGATGATTGAAACAATGACTCAGCAGTCATTCTCTCCTATTAACGAGCTGCTATTTTCTAACCTGCGGATAAGTGCGGTGTCAACGCGCTGTGTGAGGTTTAACAGAGAAAAAGATGTTTCAGTGCATATTCAATTTATTCATTGAAGTTAAAATGAAAGCCAAATGCTGTCAGATTAAAACTTCTACAGGGATCTATTTTAAATGGAATCCTGTAAACATTTACATAACACTAAACAAAAATCAAAGCAGTCCAATGTCCTTAATGAGCAGGTTCATAATACATTATTGTGGCTAACATATTAACTGGTCACTCCATTAGGTCTACCTTGCTAGGACCGGGTTTGACCCCCTTTTCCCTTCCGTGCTGCCTTAATTCTTGGTGTGATTGTTTCAACAAGGTGTTGGAAACATTTCTCAGAGATTTTGCTCCATATTGACATGATAGCATCACCCAGTTGCTGCACATCCATGATTAGAATCTCCTGTTCCACCACATCCCAAAGGTGAAATATTGGATTGAGATGTGGTGACTGTGGAGGTCGTTGGAGTACAGTGACCTCATTGATCTGAGGTTTGAGACATGGTGCATTATCCTGCTGGAAGTAGCCATCAGAAGATGCTACACTCATAAAGTGATGGACATGGTCAGCAACAATACTCAGGTAGGCTGTGTTGGTTAAACCATGCCATGTTGGTACTAAGGAGCCTAAAGTGTGCCACGAAAATATTCCCCACACCAATACACCAGCAGCAGCCTGAACTGTTGATGCAGGCAGGATGGTGAGCCTAGCATCTGAATGTGGAACTGAAATGGAGACTCACCAGGCCAAGAAATGTTTCTCCATCTTCTATTGTCCAGTTTTGGTGAGTCTGTGTGAATTGTAGCCTCAGTTTCCTGTTATTAGCTGACAGGAGTGGTACCCGGTGTAGTCTTCTGCTGCTGCAGCCCATCTGCTTCAAGGTTGGACGTGTTGTGTCCAGAGATGCTATTCTGCATATCTTGGTTGGAACCAGTGCTTACTTGAGTTCCTGTTGCTTTTCTATTATCAACAACCAGTCTGCCCATTCTCCTCTGACATCAACTACATTTTGGTCCAGACAACTGCTGCTCAATGGATATTTTCTCTTCATCAGAACATTCTCTGTAAACCCTAGAGATGGTTGTGTGTGAAAATGCCAGTAGATCAGATGTTTCTGAAATACTCAAACCAACAACCATGTCATGTTCAAAGTCACTTTAATCCCCTTTCTTCCTCATTCTGATGCTCAGTTTGGACATCAACAAGTCGTCTTGGCCATGTCTGTTTGACGAAATGCACTGAGATGCAGCCATGTTGATTAGATTTGTGTTAACAAGCGATTGAAGAGGTGTACCTAATGAAGTGACAGATGAGTTCATATCATACATATCAACATGCATGTTTCATTATTTGCTGGCTGTTTTTTTTCTTCTTCCAGCATTTAAAAGTCACTGACTTTTCTGTGTATCTCAGTTTACTAACCTATAAAAAATACAGTGTGCATTATTTATATACTTTTTATTGGGCTCTTTTCAGAGAAGTAGCATTATCAGAAATCATGAAAAGTTGTTCATTTTTGGATTGCAATATGCTGATTAATTTTATTTTAAAAAATTAATAAATAATAAATAATTTATAGTATGGCAATTTGTTATTAAAATTGCAATTTCCCTCTACGATAAATAAAGTATTTTTCATTTCATTTCAACATCTGGCCATGTTATAATTAACTTAACCTATTAACATCCAGTTTTTAAGTAATTCTTGCCTATTTTGCAGAGCCAAATGGAAAAGCTTAAAACAGAGGAACTCTAAGCTTTCTAACCATGTAAACCATGTCTATAGCGGCAAAAGTTTAACCGTGGTTATTTTAATGTACACTGCTGTGCTGATTGGAAATACACAAAACGGAGCACAAACAAATTAATCTGTAAATCCCTGCAATCTGATTTTATGGGCATTTCAAACAGCATCTTTTTTTCTCAGGAACCACTGAAGAAATAAAAAAACAAAGAAAAATAAAAAACATTCCTCTGGAAGAAAATCTATTAATACGGCTTTTAAAACTTTTTCTCACGGGGTCAATGAGTAAGAATGCAAGTGAAACATTTTAAATAACGGTATCAAAGAGGGTCCAGGAAATTGTGCAATAGTTACCAGTCTACTAAGGCGAAAAGCAAAAAAAAAAAAAAAAAGGGCGGAGAAGCATTTCCTCAAGGCACACGGTTAAACATAAAAGCATCTGCAATTCCTCATGCTTCAGCTCTTCAGTTTTACAACACAGTATGAATAAAAATCAAAAATTCATGTGCACCACGTGCAAAAAGGGTTTCAGGGATGCTCAAACCACACATAGATTCCAGTGTGTGGATATTCGTGCATGCAGGAAATGCAAAGGTAAAAAATTAACAAAAGCAGAAAAAAAACAAGACCCAGCTGTTTACACCTCTTAAGCAGCTACAGGGGAAGCAAGGAGGTGTGTACAATCTTTTCAGCTGAGCAGACAGGATCTTTCTCCTTGAAGACATAAAACACTTTTGATATCCTGTTGCTGCAGGTGTGCGTGAGGATGCATCACACGCATCCTACTGTAGATGCCCACATATACAGACAAGCAGCCTTCAAATATTCCCAAAGAAATTCAAGACATGAAATTGGGCCAAAGGATTGTAATCTAATGTGTTAACTCTGAACTGAAAGGTGTGTGTTTGTGAGGGGGAGAGAGGGGCTCATTGTTCTGTAATTTGCTCTAAGGATCCTAGGGGAAGTTGAACTGAAGCACTTGATTACCTTTAACTTTGAGAATCAACAGTAAAGGTAACTCTCCAGAGACAGACTGAAACCCTTTTTTCCACTTTGTCTTTGTTTCAATTTCTCTGTTTTCCTTTCTTTCCCCTTTTTTCAGCTTCTTCCTAAATCACTCTGGCACACGCACACTCTCTACCCGTCATCCTCACACACTCCATCGTCTACATCGCCTCCTTTCTTCCAGCTTCCTTCTGTCTCTCAGTCGGTTGAATCTCTTGTTGCCTCCTCCAACTATTCTTTTTCATTTACTCCTCCACTCCCTCCTGTGTGTCTCTCTTCTTCACTTCTACTTCCTCTTCGCTTTCATCATTCTGTTTGAAAGGCCCAGTAGTCTAATGATGATTGCCACTGAGAATTTTCCGCCACCTGAATAATTCCACAGTCTCCTATTTCATTTCATTACCACCACTTGAAATAGTAAAAAAATTCACCCTGAATGAGTGAAAAGGCAGGAAATACTGTTTTCTGAAGTGTCCAATCAGCTGTAGCTAAGCAACACTGTGTGACCCCTTCTGCTCTGTTCACCTTCAGGAGAATTAAATTTCACTTCACCTTGGATTCAATTTTCCCACTCACATTAAGTTCCACGACCTACCTTGGGAAGTTGTCCTGATTCTGAATCCATGTGTGCAGAGAGATTGCATTGGCCCTTCAACTGAGTTTCAGCTACTCAGACAGAAATGAACATATAGCAGCGGAGAGCTGTGCCGCTCATTACAGCTGCATTCCATTCAATCATACCATCTGTTTGAGAAGTGCATTTCTCTGTAAAAGTTGCTGCAATCTGTATACTTGTTTCACTAAAAGCATTCATAATTCAGCTGTGGAGAGAAAGATTTGGAACATTTCTACTGCAGAATCACGCACTTAATGCGCCTGTTCGGGAACCATAACACATCAAACAAACAAACCATGAGACGCATTCATATCTTTTTTTTATTTAGAGTGAGGGGAATTTTTGCCATGTGGAGTAATTAATGAATGTGCCTTTCCAGGTTTTTTGATATATTATTATATAAAAACTTTAAATAAAAAGAGACCACAAAAGAAAATCATTTTTAGCCTCCAAGACTGAAAAATGAAGCCAAGTGACGAGAGCCAAATCTGGAGTTCCTCAAATGGCCACAGATGGCTCCACCTGAGATCTAATCAACTAATAAAAGGCACAATGTTGAAATGCACAACTTAAAGCCTCCATAAAATCTGATTTTTAAAAAAGGGAAAAAAAGGGAAAATTAACACTAGCTCAACCTAAAAAAAAAAGAAGGTAAATTGTCGAGGAAATTAATTTAGTTTATCTTTAAATGTTTAACTTCATGTAAACTCATTATTCATTTACATGAAATATCCCAAATCCCTCTGAACTATAAAGATTCAAGTTGTTCCAAACTAAATATTCAATTTATCAGAAAGTAAACTTCATATTAACGTTTTACTTTTACACATTTGACAAAAAGTTTTACATTTAAGCGTACAAAGTCTAATACTCTGGCAACTTGTAGGCGAATGCTAGTGGTGGTGATGGGTGTTTGTTTTATTTAACCAGGAAAATTCCACTGAGATCAAGAACCTCTTTTTCATAGGACTCCTGGCCTCGCGCTCTTCCTGCCTCTGGGTGACTGGCACCCGGAAAGGCTGCCGGCTGTTGTCTCTGGCCCCCTGGAGCCTGTGCTCCATAGACACGAGGCACTCTGGCTGGGACCTTCATCTGCTGTATTTTGGATGGATGTGTGAGGGCCCCAAGCAGAATTTGATTTGGAGACCTTTGTGTTGTAGTCCACTTCCTACATTTAGCTCACTTGAAACAAGAGTTTGCTTTGTTTAGGTAATCACAGCGTTCTAGATGAACCGGACTTTCCGAGGAAACAAACTAAGGTTTGAATCAGAAGGGCTGGTGTGAACGCACCCAAAGAAGCTAAAGTACTTCCACGTCAAAATTCATGTTCAGCCATCGTTTCTGTTACGTATGTGCACACCAAACTATCCAGGCACTACATTTACACAATTTCAAGTTCCACCTTTTGAATTCCTCAATATTGTGTTAACAGTGAAAAAAACACAACAAAAGAAAATTAGCAATTATACATGGATTCCGTCCATCACGCTGCATCTAAAAAACAACTTTTCCTCCCAACTTTAAACAGTACTAAAAAAAGAAGAGGAACAAAACAAAAAGACACTGGCCTCACAGCAGGACTTTTAGATTTTTCGAGCCCACTTAGGAATACATGTCGCTTATTCAGATGGTTGCATATTGTACATAGATGCACTAGTTGTCACCATACTTCTACTCGGTTTTCTGCTGAATCTACCCCCTACATCATCCTGTCACTAAAAAACCCAAGATGTCAAACTCATGACTTCCAAAATGGTAATCCATAAACCAACAGGGGAAGAAACTGCAAAATAATCCATACACATCAAAATGAATGTCTACAGAATTCATCAAATGTGGCACAATGACTCCAAAGTACATCAAGCAATATATACAGTATATATAGTGTCATCATCCTTCCTGCAAGCTGATCTCAGGCTGGATAGATTCATGCTGATGGGAATGTTGTAAGCACAGTGCACAGGTTTGCATCAGCCTAACTCAGTGTCCAACCAACTATACATGTCTATTTCTCTCTTTCTCTTTTCTTTTTTTTTTATTCTGTGAGCCGCTTTGTTGAAGACGAATTTCCACTGCTTTGCAATGGACAATAAAGTTTTCCTAAGTCTAAGTGTAAGTCTTCCCTACTTTAAGAATATTTTCCATTCTCCTCATTGTATGTACATTAAAATTTTTCCTATAAAATACATGATTAAATCATAAACTATAGCTTATTCATGTGGTTCCTATATAGAATTGTTTAGGGGTAAGTATTTCAAAAGCATACCTTCCCATTTGGCTTGCTGTAGTTCAACTTTTTTGACTCAAAAGTCACAAATGTTAGAAGTTTTACATTCCTTTCTAAATTACCTAAATTATCTTTTATAAAAAGCCTCTAAGAAAGCTCCCTGCAGCTCTTAATATGCCACTATAATCACCATGACTGAATATAACCAGCTATGCTAATGAGGTCATTTATTTAGCTAATTAATTCAGTAATTAGAAAATGTTTCAATGTCTGCACATAATTCATCTGTAGTATTTAGAAAAGCTCCACAACATAAAGTGCTCAGGAATAGCTAATTTGTGGGGAGGGGGGGAAACTGTGTCCTCATTAAAATCTGCAGAAGAATGCTAATAAAGAATGCTTATGGGTTAAAAACACAATACAGACCTGGACTCAGATGTGATCAGGATACAGAGCCGAAAATGTCAAGGGAAATTCTTCTCTCTAGAAATGACTCGCCGTCCCAGCAGTCTGCCATTTGTCTTACAGAGAGTCAGCTGCTCTGTAACACTGAAAGGTCTCCACATTGGAGCAGAACAGCTGCAGGGCTCAAAGTGCTTCACTATAAGCACAGTGAGGGAGTCAACACCTGTGGGATAGCCACTAAACATCGGCTACCTGGAGCACAAAAATATGATTACATACACAGTAAAAACTAATTAAATTTCCAGGAGTTTTTCAAAAACTTATGATTTTAATTACTAGTGGTGTGTTAAACATAAAAGATTAATAACCAAAAATTTGAAGCAGAATAAATTAAGCCTAAATTAAATATGTTTCATAATGCAGATGCTTAATTTGAATGAATCAGTACGGCCTTATAGTAACTTCTTTAACCAGTTAAGCTACACTTAGTTTACCTGTTGGTCCAACCTAAATATTAGAGTATCAACTCCGGTGAGAAATGTTTGTTTATTTTCTACAAATCTTCATGGGACCTAACTGGAATATAACAACTTGCAACTCCTGCTAGCAATAAGCAAATTAGCAAGCTAATGTAGCACTGAGCTTAGAGCACTGCTAAGAGCTTTTAGGGTGTTTGCATTACTATATTTTGGTCCAATACCTGATTAAATGTAGCGAATATTGATTTCAGTGAGAATTTTTCCCCCCAATATTTTCATGGACCTTCTAAAGACATTACAATGTTTACCTCCTCATGCTAACCTTAAGGAAATTAACATGTTCGTGTTAGCATTTAGCAGATTTATAAAGGAGATTGCATAACAATATTAGCATTTAGTTTAAAGCACTGCAGTGTGCTTGCAAAACAATAGCATGTCTTTTTGTTCCTACGAAAGACATGTAAAATCACTATAATGGCTGAATCAAAGGAACAAGCAGTGTATTAAACTCTTAAGGAACAGTGTGAGTTTATATATCTGCCAGTTCTTAAAAAAAAAAAGCAAACCTTGATCTAGATCCAGATCAACATCAAAGTTTAATCTTCTAAGCTGGGCCTTGCCCCACCTTTAGTAAAATTATGATGCAAACCCATTTACAACTTTGCAAGTAATCCTGTTAACAGATAGCCAAGCAAAACCAACGAGATAGCATCCTTGGCAGAGCAAACTGATTCTAAAAACATCAAGTCACCACCTTGTTTTAAACAAATTGTGTGAAGAGCAAAACAGCACTGGGAACAGACACAGAATAAACCCCCTCTCCTCCAACTGCATGGTGGGGTTTGAACTGTTGATGTTAAAAGTCTTGAGCTTGATCACAGTTTTTTCACTTGAAACAAAAAGATGGTCACACTAGCTTGACTTTCTAGGACAGAGCTGGTTTGATAAAAAAAAAAGAAGACACGGTGGGAGTGCTCTTCTAAATTCATTTGAAAATCTGTGTGTCACCCTGTCCACACTGCAAAAAATCCTCAGGCCTCTCCGGGAGGCTGAGGACAGAGCCTCTATCTAGATATAAGAGGCACTAAGAGAGATTGTAGGTAGGATATCCTTCAAGCAAAAGACGTTCGATAATAAAGCATTTCTTGGAAAGTTGATGGAACAGAGACGCTGCCACAGGCAGAGAATGGCAAAGAATGACAGTGGGTGGGAAACTCATTTTAGATAATCTTTCCACAGCAAAAAAGCAAGTGTCTCCAGACTGGAAAAACTCCTGCTGTGTTTGTGCCTTGTAGTGCAAGGCTCTGTATCTTACAGTCGTTTCTATGGGGGGAGATTATCCCACACAGATGTGCTGGAGAGCGGGAGTGGAACAGAGATGAGCTCAGGTGGCTCTTCAAAACCTATAATGTCAATACAATCAATGTCACAGAAATCTGGGTGCGGGCAGGAAGATTACACTGTATGCTTATGATCATTTTGAGTGCTAAAGGCCTTCCTTCATCTATACAACTACCACTGCAATACCTCACAATTTATGCAAGTTGATACATTATGGGTGAGCTGACAAAATACAACTAAACTTTTTTTTACTTGTCTTTCTTTTAAAAAAATCTCTTCATAAAGAATAATAAAGTTAATAAAAACACTTAAAAACAAATCTGATTTAATACATCATGTCCCATTTCGGACAGAATCCTGGATAGGCTGCGACTATGAATTGGATTAAACAGGTATAGATGGATGGATGGACAGTAGGATAGATAGCTTTAAGGTTTCAAATAACTGGATTTTTAGAAAGAAACCCCCATTATGTCTTTAAAGAAGAGCTGGAGGCCGACATGGGCCCACAGCCATTTACATTGGACCAGGGAAGATTAAAGCAGAGTCTCTTAATGGTAGGGTATGACAGTAGGTGTGGTAGCTGGGGTAGAAGAAGTAGGCGGAGGAGGAGCTGATGCACCTATTGCATCAGCAATAGGTGCATCTTGTCAGGCTAGTGCGGTGCCTTCCTTGGACTATGACAGGGGTCTGCAACCTTCGGCTCCGGAGCCACCAGTGGTTATTTGGACCTTCCACAATGGCTCTTAATAACATTAGCTAAAAATGATAAAGTACCAACTAACGTTCTTAAATATAGATATTGTGACAAATGCAGGTTTTAGCAGTTTTTCCATGAAATAATTGCTTTGAATTTCCACATAATGACACTAAAAGTACCAGTAATATTCTTTTAGATAAAATTTTCTTGTCATTAGTTTGGAAACTATGGAATTTTCAAAAGAAAAAAAAAACATTTTCCACAAATATTCCATAGAGGAAAATCTTCTTTTTGCGAAGTTTTGTTTTTCTTTATTTTAAAACCTAAAACTAGAAAAATGAAATTGTGGTTCTTCAAAAATGACAAATTTCCCATTGTAGCTATCTATCAAAAATTTGAAGTTTTTCAAAAGGCCATGTAACATTTGCGGCTCTAAACAAGTTTTATTTAGCTGGACCGGGGGCACAATTGGCTCTTTGGATTGTAAAGGTTGCAGACCCCCGGGCTATAACAAACAAGCGTGCGACACAGAAACAAAGGACAAGACTGGTGGACATCCTAGAGTTTGTTCTTTCTTCTTGGCATGTGGTTTTAAACAACAAAGAATCCACAGTATATTAATAAAACACGATGCTGTTCTTGCTTTGTTCTTAGGGTCGAGTCGCACGGGAAGGGATGATTCTCTTGACCAATCACTGGATTGGAGTATGTCAAGCTCCACCCTTTAGGGTCAGATCGGAAAGACAGGGACTAACGAAAGGGTCCAAAAAAGGTCAGGTTCAGGTTGGATAGGATATTCTGGCACCCTCCCCCACTGCAAATGCAAAAAAACAAAATGCGTACTGACCTGTCCTGACCGGGATCCATTGGTGGAAACAGGGCTTTAGACATATGAAGGTTTAAACTTATAGTTGAAACCATTATGTTTATGCATTTTGTCATATACATGCATTTCTCAGTGTGAAACCCCCAGTGTGAATCACAGAAGAGGCTTAGTGATGGTTTGTGTATTTCTTGCTGCTGGCAGTGTTGGTAATTTTGGAGATCCCCATGATCGTGGACATTACTTCAGCTTTCAGTGTCATGCTGTACCTTCAGGAACTCATTTAATAGGTCACAAATATGTCATGCAGCAAGACAACAACCCCCCAGCACATCTACAGCCTGTAAAAATAACTTTAAGAAAAAAGAAAAGGCATTCAGTCATGTAAAGACCACATCAGTCACCCAACATCAACCGCATACAACTTAATTAGAGTGAACCTGACAGAAGAGTTAAAACCATGTAGACAAAATATGCTGAAGGATTATGCTCAAAGTTTGCAGAGCTTTGAACAAAGCACAAGCTGGCTAGTTTGAAGGATAAAAGATATTTTGTTTGTAACACATATTTATGTAGACTTGCACTGTTATGTTCAGAATAGTGTTGTCAAAAAATACATTTTCAGATACAAATTAATACAAAAATTTTGTTTCTAGTTAAGATACTAATTAGCGCAGGTATTGATACTTAAAAGCCACTTTTGTATCTGTCAGTTCACGGAAAGGACAAGCCACCTCTAACTATTTTCATTAGGCACTGTAGCTGGCAGCCCCTCCCCCCTACAGGAGCTACTTGATGGACCTATTATTTACATTGGACACGCATTTTCAACATGGGGAGCAGTCAAAAGCAAAAAAAAGTGCCGTGTATGAAGCATCGTCCTTAGTATCGGTATCAAGTGTGAGATTCTTGTATCGTGATAACCCTGGTTCATATTAACTTTTTTCAGAAGATACTGCATGCCAATAAGATATACTTAACTTACCCTCACTAGAAGACCTGTACAGGGCCCGATGCCTAAAAATGCCACAATTACTGCCCTCTGACAGGCGTTTCAGGCAGCTTAAATCTAGGACAAACAGACTAAAGAACAATTTCTATGCAAAAGCACTTTTAAAACAATTGCCTCAGGCATTGTGTACTATGCCATACATGTGGATGTGTATGCCAGTGTGAATGTATGGGATGTGTGTGTATTCTTATTATTCATTACAGTGTTGTTTTTAATTGTCTGGTATACATTTTTTAATCATGCACTTTAAATGATTGCCTCCTTCAATTTTGTTGTATTTGTACAATGATAATGAAGTGATTTTTCTTCTTAAACCGACACTTTTCATGCTTTAAACCAGGGGTGTCCAGCTCCAGTCCTCGAGGGCCACAATCCTGCAGGTTTTCCATGTATCCCTGCTCCAACACAGCTGACTCATTGTTCATTGTGAGGAACTTAATAGGCTGCTGGATCCATTTAATTTGAGTCAGGTGTGTTGAAGCAGGGACATTTTGAAAACCTGCAGGACAACGGCCCTCGAGGACCGACTTAGAACACACCTGCTTTAAACAGTGCTGACCAGGGAAAATGTTTTGTCAACAAATCAAGTAAACATATACAATGTTTCTCTCACCATTGTATTAGGGGGTTAGGGCCCAACGGCAAACCTCGCGGACAACAAAACCCCAGACACTGCCATTAATCGGCCATTGCCACTCCAATGCCAAAAACCTAGGGGAAACACCGATATAGACATACAAGTCCATTCTCGTATAACTGTTAAATAACAAACAAACTCCTGGTTGCCTCAACAAGCTGACAAGATGCTAACAAAGAACAGCCTCAGGGCACAGATCCGGTTTGTGTCTGTGCTACTTCTACCATTGTGAGCAACAGCAAAACGAAAAACGAGACATCAAAATGATTTAGGTGTTATACCCATGACCTCAGTGATAACCTTGTCTCACTAGGAAGTAGTGCAGCATGTGAGCTGAAGTCATTTAGCTGGAGGGTATGAGCTGTATATCTCCCTGCTGGCTGTGGACTGCTGTCTGAGTGCTCCATATCAAATAAAATTCCCATTATAGATTCAAGGAAAAGACATTTTCATCCACTAATAAATAAAAATCAGACAAGGCCTCGTCGCTACCCTGGGAAGTGCTGCATAATAATGAATCAATCAGGCGACTGTCACTCCACCACAGACGCGTAAAGAAACAAAAGTATCAGAAAGTTGTGTCCAAACTCAATTTCCATTAAATGTGAGAGGACTGAGGAGCTGACACTGCTGGCACTGCTTCTCCTGTCCCTTGGTTGAATGATAGAGTGACAGGGACAAATCTGTTCAGGATTTTCCCACAGTTGGATGCACATGGAGCAGGAGATGGACAGGCGTATCGATGCAGTGTCCTGGGATAGAGAATGAGTTGATGGATAGATCAAGAAAAGAACTAACTAATAACTGTGTGATGCTATCATGTCAATATGGAGCAAAATCTCTGAAGAATGTTTCCATCCAGATATTGGGACATTATACAAGCATTGGTTCATGTCTTATAAAAGTATCCAAAAAAAGAAAGTGGCAAAGATAAAATTCAGGTATTTGACGTCAACCTTTAGTGAGTGACCTTGGAGATAGTTTGATCAAAACATTCCCATCTCAGGAGAATGGTACATGGTCTATACTTACAAAAAGCTTTTAATGTCAGGGGTTTTACAAAGCACTTTGAACCATTTCACACACATACACAGAGCTGCCACACAAGGTCCTCATCTGCAATCAGGAACAAGCTAAGGCTCAGTTGTTTGAAAGATGCAGACTTTTTCAAAAACAGTTTTTTAAATGAAAATTTAGTTTTGTGAGCAGAACACCGTTTTGAGTGTGTTACACACTCCCAGTGCGGCTATTTGCCATGGAAAGATAAAGCACTCTACTGGCATTTGAGGCTGGGTAAGATGAGGTTTTAATGTCCTTTAGGAGCAATTTGGTTTACAGACAGAACTAAAGTTTAAACATTCATAAGTCAAATACAATACATACATACTATACAATATAAACATATATAAAATAAAATAAGCAGTACACACAACACAGTATCTTGTATAATTCATTCATTCATTTTCTGTGCGCTTAGTCCAATTCAGGGTCACGGGTGGGCTGGAGCCTATCCCAGAAATTATCAGGCGAGAGGCAGGGTACAAGTCAATTGTATAAGTCAATGTTTATTTGGTTTATAAAAAAAAGAAAGACATAACGTCCTTGTTAAAAGCAGTAGCAGATGAATAAAAGCCAATCTATATCTACTGCTGCTGCATTTAGGGAGACAATAGCCTCACCCTGAAGAAAGCAGCAGGAACTCAGCATGTAAGGGATGAAGAAGAACAGAAACAAGGCTCTCAGCCCCGTATAACACCCTTCTCAATTGTTGAAGAATAACAAGCCTAATCTAAGTCAGCATGAACATTTGATCCAGTTTCCTTTTTAAAGACCAATATGTCCGAAACAAATAACTAAGAAAAAAATAGAGGGAAGAATTCTTACGGGACCAAGATGAATCATAACTAGACAGAGTCCTTTTAACCCAGACCCTCTGAGACCTATTAGTTAAGAAGTCAGTTAGCAACACACTATGCTAAAACCTATATTAAAATTTGATAAGAGCCGTGACAGAAACTAGGAGTCAGATAAACTACCAGTTACCCAATTCCACTCTTCTATACGTACACAAACCACTTTGTTTCTTAGACAAGGTTAAATCTACAATATGACCACGATTTAACGAACACTGCTTTAAAAAGAGACATGATGCATTCCCCAGATGACAACTTTATGAGGCTTACGGCCTCAGATAGTCCTCCCAAAGCCTCGCTGGCAAAATTATGCTGTGGGGCAGCAGGGAGGAAAAACTCCCCACGGTGTCATAATGCAGCCTCGGGGTAATTCGCTGAGGGATTTAGCTGACAGTGAGTGACAGTGGCAACTTCACTAAGAGTTATATTCCATGTTGGACACACCGTGTGCGAAATATGAACAGGCTATTGTGCAGCCTGCCATGGTGAGGGAGTCACTCCTGCAAATGATGACATGTAGGGGGGCAGACATTGATTGGAGAAACTGAATGCACAAACATACAGATATATAAGTAGCCTGTCAAAAAAGAACACATAGTGTAGATGTGCACTTTTCTTATGTGTGCATG